>NW_023591444.1:0-23100 GCF_014843425.1 Jatropha curcas | reverse complement strand
TTTGCATTTTTTTATCCTTAACTCATAAGATATTAATCAGAGTCATTCATTTAATGAACAATTATAAAAGTTATTATAAGAAAAGTAATTATTTAAATATCTAAATTTAAAAATCTCATAAACATCTCGGGACATCTAATAAAGGGATAAGAAACAAATAAAATGAGATAAAATGAGTAATATATATAGGTGGCTCCATACAATAAGTGTATATCAATCTGATCCAAAATTACCAAATTTTATGTTTTTTCTTGTTTTATTTTACTGTTCTCTTTCTTATTAATTAAATAGTTGGTTGAATTCCAAAATTAACCTACGTTTCTCACATGCTTAAAGTTTCATTACTAGTAATTGCATGTTGAATTTTATAACATCTTATCAATTTTATTAACAATAATTGCTTCAAATTTTACCGTTCCCTTTCTTATCAAAAAGCAAATTGTATGTTACCGTTCTCTTCATACTTCATGAGGTCTCGCGGGTCTTGCCTGTAGGTCGTGATGTGCCCCGAGATGGCCGTCTCCTGTCCCCATACCCGTGGGGAATCCGCTCCCCGGTTGTCGCTCTGCTGCGTCTGGCCCGTCCTCTAGATACCTTACACGATTTGAGTTTAAAATGTTAACTGTCAAAATCAATTATCTTATAAAAACTGTTCTCAAAAAAAAAAAAAAAAAAAAAAAAAAAAAAATAATAATAATAAATAAACCTAAAGTTTAACCAAAAGGTGGAATAAAACGAAAAGAAGGTGTACTTTTCAACTAATGGCTGCCACAATAGTTTTTTAAAGGCATTTGCTGATGTTGTTGCCGAGCAGAAAATAATGATCTTTTTTCAGCAACAGTGGATAATCCATCAAATGCGGTTGAATGGGCAATTGCGGAGATGATAAACCAACCAAAGATATTCGAAAAGGCAGCAGAAGAGTTGGATAAAGTGGTTGGAAAGGAGAGACTAGTCCAAGAATCCGACCTTTCACAGCTTAATTACATCACAGCTTGTGCAAGAGAAGCCTTTCGCCTCCACCCTGTTTCGCCATTCAATATTCCTCATGTCTCCATTACCGATACAACAGTTGCAAATTACTTTATTCCGAAAGACAGTCATGTTATATTAAGCCGAGTGGGTCTCGGCCGGAACCCTAAGGTTTGGGATGAACCACACAAGTTCAAACCAGAACGCCACATCAAGAATGATGGGTCTGGAGTGACACTTACTGAGCCTGATTTGCGTTTCATTTCAGATTTGCGTTTCATTTCATTTAGCATGGGAAGACGCGGGTGTGCAAGGGTGACAATGGGGACTTCAATTACTTTGATGCTATTTGCAAGACTTCTTCAAGGGTTTACTTGGAATGTCCCTCGTAACGAGACCAGTATTGATCTTAAAGAGTCTGAGAGTGATCTAACACTTGCTAAGCCATTGGTTTTACTAGCAAAACCACGCTTGCCTGCGTATGTATACGATCAAATCATGCATGATAACTAAGAAATGACATATATGGATTTGAGCCTTTAAACTTCTATTTCATATTAAGCCATGCACTTTTTGATCATTAAGTTAATAAGTTATTAGTCTGATCAGACTATCTAATTTGTATTTTTCAGGTTTTTTTTATCTTTGAGCAGCTTTATCCATATGTTTAGATTTGTAAACTTCATATTTTAAGATTAAGCAGCAAATAGAAAATCCCTTAAATGCATAAAAAGCTTGACCTATCATGGTCATCTATTGACTTGAAATTGTATTGTTTTATCTCTAGTTTTATTCATGCGACTAAATGGCCGAAAAAATGATTCGGAATACACAGCAAGAATAGTTTATCTTCTTATTTTTCGGATCAACGAAGGAATAAGCATAATAGGATAAAATAACTTCAAGTAGTTTGTGGTATTCATTAATCTGAACCTTGATGTCTATGTCTCCTGACATCTCCCATCTGTAAAAGTTTCCAATGACAAACTTTTGCTTTCCGGCAACTTCAAAGGTTTATTTGGTAACCATGGAATATTTCCTTAGCCTCCTTGTAGGACGAGTAAACATCAAATACATCATTAGACAGTGTGTCGAATGATAGTATGTCAGCATACTTTGTTGGCATGAGTTCAAAGCTCCTGGAGTTTTGGATCAACAAAGACAGGGGGCTTAGGGTTAGTGAGGGCAGCAGCAACGCCATGCATATGCAGGGCACTGGCATTTTCAGGTGCTGGAGGAGCAATGGGCCATTTTCAGGTGCTGGAGGAGCAATGGGCGCGGAGGAGTTGTTGACGGCAGAAGAGGAAGTCATAATCCTTTTAGATTGTAGAAAGAATCCTAACCTGAAACATGCGAGAGCATTATTTTAAAAGGATTATTTCGCAATCACAGCAAAGAGATAAAAAGCAATACGAAAACCTTTCCAGGATTTAACAGGTTCTTCTCAATCGAATTTTTTTCAAGTAGAACTAGCGATATATTAATACTACCCAGCAAAAGATATTAGAAAATATTTGCAATAATGAAAAAACTGTTTCGTAAACCCTCAATGTTCACAAGTAGCCAAAAAAATAATAAAACATAGCTTGAATCAGGTAGCTTGAATCGGGCTCTTTGGGGGGGTGGGGGGGGGGGCGCGGAATTCCTCTTAGTTAAAGTTCAACCTTGTGCGCGCGGCCCAACACTTATACAGCTTTTACCCTAAGCACCAATTCAAACACCTCTGTTAATTTTTACTAGCCCAATATCAAACACCTGTTAATAAACTTCTTTAAAGGAGTTCTATTAGGCACTCTTTATTAGGGGTAAGCAAACTTTGAAAAAAAACCTAAAACCGAACAGAATCAGATTATTTTCTATTTTTGGTTCGGTTATTTTATTTTCAGTTTCAGCTTTGATTTGAAATCTTCCATAATTTCTATTTTCGATTTTTGGATCTGTTATTTCCAAATATTTATTTTTTTGAATAAAACCGAACTATTTGACCAAACCGATGCCTACCGAACCAAACCTACCAGTTTGGTTCAGTTTCAAAGAAAGTCTATTTTTGGTTTTCGATTTTTGCAGTTGGTTTGCACACTCCTACTCTTTATCCAGATCGTATGGAAGTATCTATAATTATTTTTGTTCAAATTTTTTACTTGACAATGTCAATATTAGGAACGGTATATTGTGGAAGCCTGATGGCTTGGGTGTAAGTCTTGGTACTGTTAAGATTTTCCTTAACTAACATTAATATCAATAAAAAATAATTAAATTTGCTGATAAAAAAACTTCTATTTCATATAAACAGACTATATAATTTTTATTTTGCAGGTTTTCATAGAATAATGAATAAAAAGTTGCAACCTTGAGCAGCTTTTACCCATGTTTAGATTTGTAAACTTCAAATTTTAAGATCAAGCACCAAATAGAAAATCCCTTAAATGCATAAAAAGCTTGACCTACCATGGTCATATATTGACTTGAAATTTTATGATTTTATCTCTAGTTTTATTCATTGGAGACTAAATGGTTGGAATAATATTATTAACTACTTAGTAAGGATGACCCTCCTATTTATTACTCTCTCCGTTCTAAAAAAATAGTTCATCTTTTCTTTTAAATTTGAAATATAGTCCAATTTCCTTTTTTGCATTATAACTAATCGTTAAATTGTCTATTGTATCCTTATTAAATTTTATTTTACTTTAAATAACCCTCTTTAATTCTTACTTATTATTGCAATACAATAATTGTTAATGTGTTATTTAAGACGGGAATAATAGGAAACTTATATAAATAAAATTGTTTTTAAACTATAATAATTGTTATTTTTTAATCTATATGAAAATAGAAGGTATGTTATCTTTTTAGGACGGAGGGAGTATTTATTTTGTTTTTGGTAGAATCCTCCTCTTTATTAATTATTCCAATACTAAATTTCTATTTAAAGCTTGTTAGTTGTTATTTTCTGATCAAGGAAAATATTAACCATAATATATATATAAATACTTACTAAACAACGGAATACCAGATTTTTGAATAGGGTAAAATCCGAATCAATACACTCGGTTTTAATCAAATAACTTGTATTATCATTGAAACACCATCGTAATTTTATTTTCGAAACTTTTAGAATTTTTATTAAATTAAAAATTAGAAATTTTGACTGTGTGGACTGCAAGTACTGTATAATTTTAATCCGTGTCCAAATTCACTGATTGGACCCAAGCCCAAAGTATAGTATCACAACTTCTAATCGAGAATTTTCTAAACTTCTTAAGAATTATATTGGTGTTAAATATTAAATTAATAAAAATAAATTAATCGGACCCATAAGCGAGTTTTGATTTTTTGAAAACCAAGTGAAAAACCTGCAAACCGAGCAAAAATTGAATCAAATCACTGAATTAGACCAAACCGGATCGAATCGAACCGGAATGGTCTAGAAGCCGACTTTCTTTCTTTTTCCTCTTCTTCTTCTTCTTCTCCAGCGCGCGTCCCTCTCCTCTCTCGTTCCGACCACCTGAGCTCCTCGCCGTCGTCTCCTCGCTACAGTTGTTCTGGCATCCTTTCTCTGCTCTCTTCTTGTTTCTGGCGTGCATAGAAGACGCAGGAGGGTGCGACCTCCTTCGATTGGGGAAATCGCATCGAGCCTCCTGTTCCTCGGTTTCTGGCGACATCGATCTCTCTTCCGTTGACGGCGAAGCTCCAGCCTTCCCTTCACCCTTTTCTACGTCTCCGGTGAACGCAGCGTCGCAGGTACTGCGACTTTGCTTCGATCGTATAGTCGCGTTGCAGCATCTCTTTAGTCTTTCAGCGAGCCCGTTCGGGCCAGATAGAGGACCGATCTCGCGCAACTATCGCCAAAAACAGACTCCTGAGGGAAAACCGAGCAAGATGGTGTGAAGACTGTTCGGTTCCGAGTAGCCACGACTTTTCGGCCACCATGAACGGCGGCGGAGGCGGCGGTCTAACTACCGGCCGGCGAGTGTTCGGGTTAGACCCAAAGAGGCGGAATCGTCCCCTGCTTGCACTGATCATGGAATCTTCATTCGACTTTCCATCGGTACACTTAGGCTTGGCCAAGGTTCCGGAACCGGCGGTTCCGGTTCCAGAAAAACTGGAACCGGAACCGAACCGAAAAGGTCCGGTTCCGGTTCTGATTTCGGTTCCGATCCGGTTACAGAACCGACGGCTCCGATCGGTTTTCCGGAGAATCGCATAATTTTAAATTTTAAATTTTGAAGACCGGTTTAAAAAATTTAATAAATTTGTGAAAGTTATTTGTAAAAAAAAATACACCTAAAAATTAAAAAATATTTGTAAATAAAAAAATACACTAAAATTAAACAATCTTTTTTCAATTAAATTTATTTTTTTAAAGATTAACATAATTTATTTTTTAAAAAAAATTCTTCCAACTGATTTATTTTTATTTAAAAAAGTTTTTGACATAATTTTAAAAAAAAAAAAAGGCTTGAACTTAATTAAAAAAAAAAAAAACACAAAATGACAGTTTCTTAATAATTAATAAATATATTATTAAATATATAAATAATATAACATTAACTTCAAAAACACACAAATATTTATAAGTGTATATCATAATGTGCATGGATGTTGGTGGCAGCTGTATTCTAAGCAGGTCACTCTTTTAGGCAGGCTGCATGATTGAGGCCCTCACAAGAGTTGCAAGCTAGCGTTGCAGAGCTCAGCGGGTAAACAGGCCTTCGCAGTTTGTGGAGAGCGCTAGAACCGCTCGGTTCGAACGGCGGTTCTAACCGGCCGGAGAACCGGCGGTTCCAGTCTGGTTCCGACCGGTTCTCTGAAACTGCCGGTTCTGGTTCCTAATTTTTTGGAACCAGAATCGAATCGAAATTTTCCGGTTCCGGTTCTCACCGGTTTCGGTTACGGTTTCGGACCGGTTCGGCCCGGTTTCGGTTCTCACCGGTTCTGATTACGGTTCCGGACCAGTTCGAACCGACGGTTCCGGTTCCTCGAACCGACGGTTCCGGTTCCCGGAACCGACGGTTCCGGTTCCCGGAACCGTAATATGGCCATGTCTAGGTACACTAAGACCCAATTCTTATTTTTTGTATAAATTTCGAATTTAATTGATTATTTAAATGATTTAATTAAATAACAAGAAATTAGATTATTGAAATAGTTTATATGTAAATAGTATATTTTTAGTCTTTAATCGAATATGATCCTCGTTAGAGAATCTCATTAGATAAATATATTAAATCTTGAAAATTTAGACTACAAGTCATTTAGAATAATTGTTATAAATCAAAACGTGAAGATAATTTGGAATTAGTTAGTTAGTTAATTAGTATAATCATTAGCTTAAAACTAATTGGTTGTGCATAAGAAAAGTAAATGATTGAATGAATGAATAATGGTTTGGCAGACATGATTAGTTGTTTTGGATTGCCCGAAGGATGGGCTTTGAGAATTTATTTTTGAGTTGGGTTTAATCAAATTTTAGGAGAGGTTTTGCCGAAATCTCGATAGAATCTAGGTAATCACATATAACAATTAAGTTAATAGGTTTATTTAGATTAATTCTATATTTTGAAATATTTAAAATAAAGTTCTTTATTTATTTATATTATTTATTTATGTATTTATTTTTCAAGAACCAATTATTATGTTATATTATTATTTGAATTGGCATTTGAATGTTTATTTGAGCCCTTGCATGCTAGTGATTACTTGATATGCTTGCATTTAATTGCAATGTTTGATTATTTGTGTTGTGATATTGCTATGCTTTGTTTGGGTGGAATTGGGATGAAGTAGGTCAGGATGAAGTAGGTCACCATGAGTTTGTAAGGACGGTCCTGGAAATGATGAAAATATGGAATTTGACTGTCGGCCAGGCATGAGGAGATCGGTGCCCCTGTGTGCACCTGATGATATGATATGGGTGATACCTGATGATATGATATGGGTGATACCTGATGATATGGTATGGATGATTGGAAAAGCACAGGATGACCTCCTGTTGGTATAGAAAAGAAAAGAGAGAATGGAAAAACAATGAGAAGAGAGAATGGAAAAACAATGAGAAGACTGGTCAAGTGAGGATTAGACTGGTCAGCCATGTACGGGGGATCGGCTCGCTGGTGCAAACGTCATGAGAGGATGGACTATGTGGGAGGACGGCTCATCAGGGGTTTTGGTGACGCCATAGACCAATTTCCACGTGATGTGATTATGTGAAGGTGTTAATACTTGTGAGTGCTGTTGTTATGCCAATTGTATGACTGTCTGCATGACCATATAACTAGTCGGATGACTAGACATATAACTAGTCGGGATGACTAGATTGGAATATATTTTTCACATTCGTTGCCGTGAATGCCATGTGCCGTCGCAATAATTTAAATTATTCATATACCTAAAATCTCACATGTTGTTGCTTAACATTTCCAGGAATTAGATACTTCCCGTGTTCCAGTTAAAGCTCTGTCTCTTTGCCACGCGGTTAAACACCATCGTAAAGTTAAGCGAGTATATTTAAATTAAATATAGACCATGAGTCGATATTAAAACTTGTTTTATGTTTCACGTGCTATTAAGTGAACTCAAAGCAAGTTCAGTAGCGAATAAAATCATAAACTAATACGGAGATGTTTAAACAATCATTTACGAGAATGGTTTGGGGATCTGTTTAGCCCATATTAATGAAAATGTATTATACTTATAACGTCGTTTGGGTTAGCCCGAATCTCCCATAAAATTGTATAAAGACCTGAATAAGTATTTGGGCGTCAAAAAATATTCAACAAGAATCATGTGATTATTAATTGCACTGATCACTAGCTAAGATATTGGGCTTTACATGCTTGGAATTTTGCATTGATAATATAGTTGAAATTTCAATGTAAGTTATGGGTTACTAAAACGGATCTCAGGAGATCTTAAGCTTATTTGGACTCTAGTGCGGGTCCGGCGTAATGGAAACAGGTCGTGAACAATCATAAACTTAGATTTTTTTAGAACCAGGATTTTAAATAGATTTAATATTAAATTTATATCAAATTTTTTTTTTACGATGAACAAATTTGGGGACACATTCTTCGATTAACGAAATTGAAATTTCAGCCTCTGGTGGTAATCCCATATTAGCAAAAGATTAGGCGGAGTTGAAAAAAAGCTATACTAAGTGACGCAAGGATTCATAAGGTTTGAACTGAAATGTGGGTGTCTGTGAAGAAAATCTTTCGAGTAACTCCTCCTAGTTATGCCAAGACATTTATTTGGTCAAGATTCGAATGTAAGACTATAGGTCAGTATATATCATAGAGGCTTGCATATAATTATTGGGAGGGAGATAAGACACAAATTTTTCTCATGAGTTGAATTGGAACACTTATTTTGGAATACTATTGTGGACAGTTGGTGGTAATTAATTCCAAAGTTCTCATGTTGCTGGTCTCTATTCTTAAAGTGTCCTATTGTCAAAATGCCTTCAAAGGGTCTCAAGGTTAGATACTGACGCTAAATGAAGTACTTAATTTATGAAAATAAATAAATATACCAAAAAAAAAGTAAATGCAACAAAAATATTATACCTGAGTCGGCCGCCCTAATATTCCCAACTCTTTCTAATTTAGGTTTCTCTTTTGTTTTTACTTTGTTTCAGCTTTGTAATTAGAAACTATAAATAACACACCAAGCTAAAGCAAACCACTAAATTTCACCGTATATATTAAGCGGATCAATAATATTAGAGTCAACGTAAGCCGGAAACAATTTATTTTAAATTGCTTTCTCTTTTATCCTCAGCTCAATATCATGTATTAGGCCTAACATGTTGATTGTTCATATAATTACCACCAATATCTAATCTATTTCATAGGTTGCGATTTTTTTAATCTATTAATTTTCTAATGGTGCCTTGTTGGAATTTCATCAACACATCTAAGTTTTGCGTTAAAATAGGAAAATTAATAAATCAACCCTGATTTGTCAAAAAAAATTGAAAATGTCAAATTTTATTTTTTAAATCGTCAATTATAAATCAATTCCCACAGAATATATAGCAGGAGGGCATATATACTTCAGGCAATGGCGCGGTTCAGTGAACCGCCGAGGTTCTCCAGTTCACTGATACCTCGCTCGTTTCTAGAGGTTTAAAACTCTTTGAACCGGAAACCGCCGCTAGCACCCCTTGAACTCCTGGTTGGGCCGGCAAACGGTCAGTCAAGACGGTTGCCTCGGCGACACCGACGGTTCAAAATTACGAGTTTTCCGATTCTGGGTTCACGGCATTGGACGCCATAACTTTTTTAAAAAAAATAATAAAATTCATTAAAGATTCCCGAATTCATGAATAAATAATAATTTTAAAAAATATTTAAATTTATTAACTAAATGAATTATTATAAATTTTAAAGAAGAAAAATAACTAGTACTATTAAAAACTATAACTTAGAACTATTATTTACGATTTAGGATTTTCTAACAATAATTTCTAATTTTAACTAATATAAAAATGAGCGTTCGACAATAACACGGTGGAATATACAAAAGTTACCACTCGGAATGATAGTTGGAAATTTAATTCTCGCCTGCCAGTAATTTTCAAGAGACTTAAGGAAAATTTACTTATTTAAAAAATCGAAATTGAAAGTATATTTATGAAAGTGGAAAAACTTAATGAGATTTACACGAGAAAGAAGTTCTGGAATTGGAAATGTTAAGAAAATAAAAATAAACAATAGATAATTCCAACATTAAAAGGAAAATAAAGCAATACGAAAAAATAAATGAACTGTGGAAATTTGAGAAGAATTTTTGATTGGTAGAATAAGAAGAAGAGTTAGGAAAATAAGATTCCAATTGATTGTGAAGATAAAAAAATTTCAATCAACTCATCAATATTTATACATGTGTCTCATTTATTAGTTTTTCCAAATTGTCCCTTATATAGATTAGTAAATTACAGTAAAGTAAATAAATAAATGATTAAAATGAATAAAATATTTTATTTACCAAAAATAGAATAAAAAAACAACCTATTCATATCAAAAACTATCCGTTACACTCTTTTTTTGTACACTTGAAAGTATATTGTTATATAATCAACTATTCATCGTACCAAAGTTTTTTATATAAATTAAGTCAAAAAATGTGTATTTTTTTTCAAATTTTTTATAACCTCATATACCATTTTACTTCTCTTCACCATAAAATCAAATCAACTACAATCAAATCTAATTTGATATAAATTTTTTTATAAAAATTTTAAGCTAACAATTTTTTGTGTATCGCGGTTCGAACCGGGACCGAAACCGCCCGTTTCACCGGCCGGTTCCGGCCGGTTCCGTTCATATTTTAAACATCCACAATGAACCTTAAGCCGGGCCACCTCTTCTGAACCGCCGGTGTGTCCGGTCTCAAACTTATGATACGCAACTGCCGGTCTTCGGTCCGGTTCCGGTTCGTCTACAGTCACTACCGGTATATCGAATTCCGGTTCGGTTCGGTTAGAAACCGAAAACCGAGTGGCCATGCCCTATATATGACACTTTTGAGTTAGCTAGAAGAATTTAATATTTAAACTATATAAAGTTATATAACTTTAAAATATCGCATTTTGGGCAATCGAACAATAGTTTGCAATATAAAGTCTCCATAATATATATTAAAGAAATTTCATAACCATAACCGAACTTATATTTAAAAGCACGGAAAAGTAATAACCTCAAAGTCTGTCCATAAATTAAATTTACTTTTTTTTCCTTTAAACCAATATAATCAATTCATAAAATCAGCAGGATGTGTATACTAACTAAAAAATTTTTAATATTTAAAATAGTTTCAGAATCTTTATGTATATTAATTTACTTTATTAATTTGTTGTATTAAATGCAAAAACTCCCTATTCTGTCAAAATGCTTCCAAGTTTGGGCTAGGTATTCCTAAGAATCATTAACTTATAAATTAAAATAAATAAATATGCCAAAAAAAGTTAAGAGATGCAACAAAATAGTATTATTACTGATTCGGCCCCTTTATTACCACACCTTTTCTATTTAAAGACTTTTTATCTTTGTTATTTAAAAATTATTTTTGATTTCACTCAATATTGGAGCCTATAAAGGACAAGCTAAAACACTATTTTAAACTGTACGTTCCAATAACTCATAAATGGGAAACAGTCTAACATTCGACAACTGATAAAGTAATGTATTTTAATTGTTTTCTCTTTTTATCCTAGCTCATATCATATATTGGGCTAATTTTGTTATCAATAATCATAGATAACTATTATTGCAAAATCGAAAAATTTATTTATCGGAATTTCGTCTAATAATTCGATTCTCTTTTCGAAAGCCTCAATAGGTAAAGTTCCAACTCTGCGTGAGAATAGAAACACTACACTAAAATCAAAATTTAAATTCTACCTTTATTTTTTCAACCAATAGACAGATTCATAAATTTAAGTAAGAGGTGTAAAGCCCTATTCACTAACTAAGAAGTTTATAATGTAAATTATAGTCGTTATATATTTAGTCAACCAATGTAAAATTAAATGTGTCTACCTTCTATCTTTTTTCAATCATAAAGTTAAAATCTTTCAAAGATATTTTTATATCAATCCATCAAACTTAGTGGGGATTTTTAAGGAACCTAATGTTCCAACCCAAAATCCGTAGGTATACCTGTTTGTTGGAGTTTAAAATTATTAGCTATTAATTGTTTGTAGTAGTTATTAGCTATTAAGCTTTTAGGCTGTGTTTGTAAGCAACTGGTTTAAAATTAAAAATGTATCGGTAAACCATAGTTTTTGTTGTTACACCCCTTGTAATTTAAGCTGTTGTTAGAGGCTTATAATGATTAGAAAGAAAATTTTTAAAGTCTGTCTTGCTTAGCTTCAGAAAAAAAAGGAATATGAATTGTAAAAAAAAAATTAACTCAAAAGTTAATGCTAAATATTAAAACTAACACGTTAGAGTTTTTTAACCGTTTTATAAAAAAACTTTCTATGCAATCTTCTAAGAGATTATGATGAGCGCCTGTTGAACCATTACATTACGTCATG
Organism: Jatropha curcas; assembly: GCF_014843425.1. The sequence goes on along the minus strand of NW_023591444.1, from coordinate 11,084 downwards.
TCGAAAGGAAGAATACTTTCAGTGGTATCAATTCTATTTAATTTTGAAATTTTAGTGGAATTAATAATTAAAAACCCAAAATTTTTCACTCAACATATATATTTTTGAGTATTCCTTTTAAAATCAATTTAACCCTATGTTATTATAAAATATATATTCTTTTTAAAGAAGTTGAGTGGGTTCCAATTCGTATCCACTACATGTATTTTGCTGGGCTCTGTCCCACGGCCTCATAACTAATAAAATAATACGGGTTTTAAACTTGATTAAATGCGAAAAACTATCTCAAAAGGCCTGGTTGCCACAGGTTAATAAATATATGACTTGTTTTTAATAAGAAATTCGTCTGATTTATTATTTTTTTTTTTAATGATTCTGTGTACATGGATGATCGACAGGTCTAGACAAGTAATCACCTAGCATCAAAAGTTTAAAAAATCATATTCGCCTCTCCTCTCACTTTGTTTACTTGTTTATTTTTTTTTTTTTTTGGATATACCAAAATAATTTACTTAATTTCTGAGAATTTAGTACTTATTCAATACTAAATTTATTTTTTTCCTTATAATCCTTTATATTGAGATTTGATGTGAATATGATTATGCAATAGTACGCTTTATTTGAAATATCATTGAGATAAATCGAAGTTTAAGAATAAAAATAAACAAGGAGTATACATTTTTCATTGAGAGTTGACTTTCTTAATAACGAAGTATTTCTGCTCAAAATCTGCAACGACAGAAAAATGTGAGAAAGGAAAGGAATATTTTCCCGTCTCAGAACATTTTTTTTTTTTTTAATATTTAAGTGATCGGTTAAAAGTTTTACCAACCCTAACTATCCTAACAATTTTTTATGATTTTAGAACTGACCCGTGCTCGTTATGTACTATAACTAAACCGCACAGCATGGAAAAATGTGGCATGTTTGTGTTTAGGCCCAATTTGGAGAACTGCTATGAAAGGCTTATTATCTTTGTGCCAGCCAATTGGCTTTTATATATCCACAACGTCCAGTTCACGATCTTCTCAAATATCATTACTATTCTAAATGGAACGATGACCTTACTAACTACTTCATAAAATCCAATAAAACCACGCATCTCAAGATGAAAAATCCATATTGCGACACAATTACCTCCTGGTTCCAAAAACCATGGCGCTAATATCATAATGGTTTGCCCATACCTGAAGATGTCCAAAACGAACCTGCTTTCACGATGGATTACACGCATCTCATGAAACAAATTGGGACACTGAAATTGCTTGTTTTTCGACTTGGGAACGTTCATGTAATAAGGGTCCCACTTTGCCCGCAAAATATTAGCTGTGAAATCTCCTGAATAGCTCAAGATTCCTAATTTGCCCACCCGACCCATGAACCAATGTCTAGCGGCGTTAACTACAAAAGGCACGTCTACATAACAACATTCTATAACAAAACCTTAGCGGGATGTAACCAATGGAAGACACAATGAGAGGAAGAATCTTTAGTGACTCTGCAAAGTGCTTTTGTCCAGCGAACACCAAACTTATGGTTTTTATGGGAAAAGAGTAAAGAAGAAGGCTGAGCACCTTGTTCCGTTACGTGTACAAGCAATGGCAGTGACAGGTGGTTTAAGTGGATGTGAGGATTGCTGCAAGAACACAATTTGTGAAAATGTAATTAGGAAGAATGGTGTTAAAAAATTAACGTAGGTTTTCTTTTGGAAAGGGAAAGAGAAGGCGGACCTAGGTTTTGAAAGAAGAAGACATGTTGATGCTCTTTTTAGAACTTGATTATATATTTTCATTTGGTCTGATTAATTGTCCAGGAAGATCTTTGACTTGGCGGTCATGAGAAGATTATTAAAAGCGGCTGATGGAATTAATAGGCAAAATATCAATGAATCCTATAATTGAAGACAGAGTTCAACAATGCAAGAAAGGAGCCTAAGAAGGAAGCAGAGGAACTTACTTTGATGTTCTTATTACTTTAAAAGATGATAATGGCAATCCTTTGCTAGTGAAGATTTGGCAGTTTTAGCACTAATCTTCTGTCTGTTTACACGCAGGGATGACGATTAAAGCTCAAATTACTAAAAGTTATTATTCCTCACCCTTTTATCTTAATTATTAATTTGTTGTATACGAGAAAAGTTAACTCTACCTACCGCCTGTGTATGTTCGGCCCACCTATAACATTGAATCAATTCTAAATTTAAATTTTAGTCTCAAATAAAGAATATTTCTAAACCCATATAACCCTTAGAAAAAGAAGAAAACAATTGATTAAAAAAAAACTTTTCTTTAATTGACTTGGTGTAATGTGGTGGGAAGATAATGTTTCCTTTTTGTAATTAACATCCTGAATGATTGGCTTAGTTTTATACGTAATACTAAGCTTGCTTGTCAATCTGGAATCTAATAACTACTAATAGATCTAAAAGAATTGTGCGAAACTGCAAATCATATGTAACTAAGCCAGTAAACTTGTTGAGAGGAAATAAATTAATACCCCTGTTTTGAAAATGAGTAAGAGGCTAGAGATCGCGAGATGAGAGGCTCGTGAGCTTACACACTAATGCACTTACAACTAAAGATTAATGTCCAGGACATGTTTATTGATCATTGTTGGCGCAACGAAATAATGCTTTAGCAAACAGTGGGATAATCCCACACTCAAATGCGGTGGAAATGGGCAAAATTGCAGAGATGAATCAAACCCCAAACAAAGATATTCAAAAAGGCAGTAGAAAGAGTTGGATTAAAGTGGTTTGGAAAAAGGAGAAGACTAGTTCAAGAATCCGATCTTTCACAGCTTAAAACTACGAATCACTGCTATGTGTGGCAAGAGAAGCCTTTTCGACCTCCACCGTAGCGCCCTTTCAATCTCCTCACGTCCTCCCCATTGCCGATGCAAACAGTCGCAAAACTATTTTAATTCCAAAGGCAGTCATGTATCTACCTTAAAGCCGGATGGGTCTCTGGCCTGGAACCCTAACGCGTTTCGGAAGGAACTCCGCACAAGTTCAAATGGCCAGATAGCGTCCATCTCAGGTCAAAGAATGATGGGTCTGCGAGTGACACTTACTGAGCCTGGATTTTTCTCTTTTGTTTTGGGCTGTTTTGCAATTTCAATATTAGCACGGGGAAGAGCGCGGCATGTCCGCATAGGGGGTATGACGATGTGGGACTCTTCAATGACTTTGAATGCTATTTCCGCTGCCAAAGACTTCTTCAAGGTATTACTTGGAACGTTCTGAAGCCGAATCAGACAAGTTATCCGATCTCAAAAGAGTCCCGAGAGTAGTTCCTTTAACACTCTGCTTAAAGGTATGCTCACTATTGGTTTTATGCACTTTGTGAAGCCAGCCGCTTGCCTGCGTACGGTTAATATGAACCAAAAATCATGCATGATCAATAAGAAAGAGATGGTAGGGACATTGAGGCCTTAAACTTTATCTCATAAGTAAATCCTCGTTTCCAAAGGCGGAAAGGCCATGGAAACTAGATGGGTAATGTTCAGCTCTTAATTATAAATAAGTTAGGATTTCTTGTTAGAGTCCCTTCCAAAGATTGTTTTTATCATCATAGGTGTGGTTACGTCGCAGATGAAATAATTTTGCTGATGGCATTTAAGACAAAGAAAAGAGTTGTATATGGTTTCTTGATGGCCTTTTGTTGAAGTAATTCGATGTTTACATTGTTTGTATGCATATTGGGATTATTTTGAATCTGTTTTGTTAATGAGACCAATTCTTGACGTCAAGATGAGTTCTCATTGAACGAGCCACATCTTTATTAGGGGTAAGCAAACTTTTGAAAAAAAAACCTAAAAAACGAACGCAGAGATCTAGATTAGTTTCTCTATTTCTTGGTTTATTGGTTATTCGGTTTTCAGTTCTGCTTTGATTTGAAATCTCTTCCATAATTTGTTTGTCTCGATTTCTGTCTGGAACTCGGCAGTTTATTATTCCCAAGATATTGTGTTTTTTTTTTGTTACATTAAAAAAAATGAAAATCTATTCATTTGGTTTATTTTCCTCTAATTTCTATACAGTTCGCTTGCACGCTCCATACTCTTATTCCAGATTCGCATTGAAGTATCTGTAAAACTATTTATGTTCAGGTTTTTTTACTTAACAATGTCAATATTAGGATATGGTGTATTGTGCGACAAACTGAAATGACCCTTGGGTGTAAACTCTTGCGTACTGTTTTAAGTTTTTTTCTGAACAACATTATATCATAAAAAATACAATATTAAATTTGCTGATAAAACAAACTTCCTATGTTCATAATACGCAAAGATTAATTAATAATTTTTAATATTTGGAGCAAGGTTTTTCGTAAAGAATAAAATTGAATAAAAAGTTGCAACCTTTTGAGCAGCTTTTAACCATGTTTTAGATTTTGGTTAAACTTCAAATTTTTAAGATTCAAAGCAACCAAATAGAAAATTCCTTAAATGTATAAAAGCTTGAACCCATCATGTTCATATTAATGACTTGAACTTGTATGATTATTTAATCTCTAGTTTTAATTCACTGGAGATTAAAATGGTTGGAATAATATTATTAACTACTTTACTAAGTAATTGAATCGCTTTCTTTTATTCCTGACCATCGGTAGTCCATCTTTCCTTTTTAGTTTGTTCTAAAATATAGTCCAATTTTCCTTTTTTGCATTTATAACTAAATTTTTAAAATTATCTTAATTTATACTTCTCATTAAATTTTATCTTACTTTAGAATAACTCTTCATTAATTTCTTACTTATTGTTTCCAAATACATAATAAATTGCTCATGTGGTTATTTAAGAAGTTGGAATAATAGGAAGGCCCTATAATGACATAAAATTGTTATACTTTAACCATAAATATAATCTATATGAAAATCAAGAAAAGTTAAGGACTTATCTTTTCTCTGGGAACGGAATGCAGTAGGTTAATTTTTGTTTTTCGGTAGAATCCCTCCTCTTTATTTATTTTGGAATTTTGAAAACATGTATAGAAGTTATGTTAATTAATTTTCCAAAAGTTATCAGTTCTGCTGCTATTAAAACTCCTATTTGGTCAAAATGCTTCAAGGTTAGGTTAGGTTATTATTAAAGATATTAAATTATTGGAAAATAAATAAATCTGTCAAAAAGTGAAAAATATTATTACTTAATCGATCTATATTTGCCAAACCATCTTCTAATTTGGCCTTTGCATAATTTGTTTTTATTTTGTTTTGACTTGTATTGGAGATTGTAAAAGCAAAAAGCTAAAAAATACTAAATCTTTTTTTAAATCTATATCAAAAATTTAAAAGTTGAAAAACAATGAGAAACGTTTAATAAGACTTTTTCTTTGTTCAGTATTTTTTTTTCTCTGGAATTTTTGAAAAGTTTTTTATTTTTATTATTTTTGTGTCGTGAATTTGACTAGTTTTAAAAGTATTTTTGAATTAATTCACCTTGTTATTATAAACTATATAATGAATATTAGCAAATCTTATTTAAATTGGAGGCTTTATCTATATCTAATTAATCTATATATGTTAGATTAGTGTCATAATTGAATTGTATCTTTTCGTATCTTGTCTAGGCACAGATGTGAGTAGCTATTTGAAATGAATAAATTTAGCAACGGGAAGACGCGCGCGGTCGACATATGGGAAACTTCAAATTGAACTTTGAAATTCGCTATTTACAAGACTTCTTTCACTATAGGGTCTGAACTCGGACCCACCGTTTCTCCTAATCGACTCTCGCAAACTTTAATGCATGATAATTTACATTTTGACTTTGAGCCTTATTTCAAACTTATAGATAGGATTTATAAATATTATATTGGCACATAAACATACACACATGCATTAAGTACCGAAAGCTACTTCTAATGGCAATTTGTGTCAAAATATTTATCACCACACAAATTATATTTTTTTTTCAAATTAAATAAAATTTAAAACATCTATAGCAATGAGCATTTTTGTCTGGGTTGAATTAGTACAAAATATTGGCAAAATTTATAATGCAATTAGTACATATAAATGTGCTGTTTTAAGTGATAGGAAATGTAAATAAGGAAGATATAAAAGGATTGTTGTGGGAAAACTCTCACAAATCATGATCTCAACAAAGGCAATAAATTTAGTAAATTAATAGATACATATTAATATATAATATTTCAGTAAATTGATTGATATAGATTTATAAAATTATGGTTGAGTGTATTGCTAAGAGTAAGTAATAAAAATAGAATGTGATTAAAAAAATAATAATAAACAAAGAATGTATAGGCACATTTGAAAGTGTTGGGCTATTGGGCCGGGAAAGACAATATGCCTAAACTAAGGTGACTGATTGTCAATATTACTGTTATCACAGGATATATATTATAATATATCTATTTTTTACTTTTTTGAATAATATTCAATTTAGGCTTAATCACCGCAAAAAAAAAAGTTGAAGCTTTTTGAGTTTTTTTTTTTTTTTAATTTGCCCACACTTTGAATTTTTGTCAAACTAAAAAGTAACCGTCAATTTTGGGCATCATTTGAGTTCGCATTTTTGTGTGAGTCAAGTGATGCAGACTCTCAAAGAATGTCCAAGAAACCTATTTGCGGATTTTAAGGTTCTAATGAAGGTGTGCAGTTGCTTTGTCGAGTGTAATATTAACCATCAAGAAAGTCCCATTAAATTGTATAATATCTCGTACCCGAATACCTCTTTCAAGCTTGCAGTGAAGATTGGGGAAAAGAGATTGTCTTCAATTAAACATCAATATCTTCTAATTTAGAAATTCCTAAAAAGAGCAAAGATAAATATGCCAAAGTAAGATGGGCCACATGGATGTTAAGTTGGTGTTGGTAAAGACAGACATAAGCCAACCAAATTGAATAGAGAGCTTCGTGGACATCATTCTTATGTCTTATAGGAATTGACAAAGTAAAAATAAGTCGCGAGAATAAGTAATTGATGACATTAAAAATAATTGACTAAATATAATAAAAAATGTACAAAATTGACTTCTTTTTTTTTTTTTTTTTTTTTTTTTTTTTTTGTGATTTAGCTGTCAATGTTAATTCAAAATCTAACAACAGGATTAAGATTTGAACTCAAAAACCTATAGATCCATTCCACCCGAATAAGTTTAAAGTACAATTTAGTATCATTAAACTGAAATTTATTTATATAAGCTCCTCGATTTGCTTTTCATTTTTATATTCCGATTAACTTTGTTGATTAATCTAAAAAACTCCCAGTGGCTCTCAATAACTCACTTAGTAATTCGTCACTATAATGAATAAGATTCCTCTTTGACCAAAGAAGAGCAAGTGAATAGTGCGAGAGTTGTGAAGGTGGTGCTATATGTATCCGCCATAACGATATATTATGTGCCTTGGTTGACATAAGGCAGGAGTGCACGCCGCCCTTTGGTGTTTGGAGCCCGCCTGTTTGAAGGCCTGTTCCGGAGACCGCATATGCTTTTTTACGCACTGACGGGCAAGGTCCTATAGGCTCCTTCCTAGGTGGCATGATTTGAAGGTCTTATGGTCGCATCGGCTATGCCTATCTCGGCTGCCCCAGGGTAGTCATTAAAGAATTGCATACAAGTGATTAATTCGAGATAATATGCTGATTATAAAAAGAATTACTGCGCGACTCGGCCCGGAAGGCATTTTGGAGGATGACGTCTAGCCCAATAGTTCTTCTCTTGTCCTGGTCCTATATATACCACCAGGGCCATTGGGTGTAATTTGAAGGAGCAATTTCAATTACCTACACACATGCTAGCGGAGCAAAGCATTGTGAATCTTTTTCGGGCCATTCCGAGCCGGTGCTTCCGGGGGCCCCAAAATCGTAGGTATACCCCTTTTAGTGTTTGGAGCCCCTGTTTTGAAGGCCTGTTTCCGGGAGCCGATTATCTTCTTTACGCCTGACGGGCAAGGTCCTATGGCTCTCCTAGGTGATATTTTGAAGGTCTTATGGTCTAATCGGCTATGCCTATCATCGGCTGGCCCAGGGTGTCATTAAGAATTGCCCATACTACATTAAAAATTCAATGCACACAAAATCGGGTGTTCCAATACGTACTGGAAGTGTAGCGCTGTTTCGAGCGCGGATTATATGCGTCTATGTCGGCAGTATGTTAGCCCAATATCTCTCTGTCTGCTCCCTTACCCACGCCAATTTTCGACGAAAACAATTTCAATCTAACATGTTAGGAAGCATTGTGATCATTTTCGGGCCATTTCCGAGCCGGTGCTATCCGGGCCACAAATCGTAGGGTATACCCTTCTAGTGTTTGGAGCCCTGTTTGAAGGCCCTGTTCCCGGAGCCGATATCTTAATCTTTTTTACGCCTGAACGGGCAGGTCCTAATAGGCCTCTCACTAAGGTGATATTTGAAGGTCTTATGGTCTAATCGCGTATGCCTATCTCGGCTACCCAGGGTGTCATTAAGAATTGCAATCGCATAAATAAATTCATGCGGCAAAAATCGGTGTCCACTCGGAAGCATTTGGCAGTTTTAAAGCCCAATATCTCTCTGTCTGTCCTTACACGCCCATTTTCGACGAAAAAAATATTTCATCGAACACATGTAGGAAGCATTGTGAATCAATTTTTCGGGCCATTTCCGAGCCGGTGCTTCGCGGGCCCCAAAATCGTAAAGGTATACCCCCTTGTGGTGTTTGGAGCCCTGTTTGAAGGCCTGTTCCCGGAAGCCGATTATCCTTTTTTACGCCTGAACGGGCAGGTCCTATAGGCTCTTCTAGGCTGATTATTTGAAGGTCTTATGAGTCGAATCGGTATGCCTATCCTCGGCTTGACCAGGGTGTCATTAAGAAAATTGCATACTACATAAAAATTCATGTCACAAATCGGTGCCACTGGCCGGAAGCATTTGGCAGTTTTAGCCCAATAATCTCTCTGTCTGTCCCATTACCACGCCATTTTCGACGTAAAACAATTTCATCTAACACATGTAGGAAGCATTGTGATATTTTCCGGGCCCATTCCGGAGCCCGGTGCTTCCGGGCCCAAAATCGTAGGTATAGCCCGCCTTTGTGTTTGGAGCCCTGTTTGGAAGGCCTGTTCCGGAGCGCGATATTCTTCTTTATGCCTGACGGGGAGGTTCTATAGGCTATCCTAGGTGATATTTTTGAAAGGTCTTATGGTCGAATCGGTAAAATGGCTATCTCGGCTTGCCCACAGGGTGGGTTCATTAAGAATTTTGCAATTAACTTTTACATAAAAAAATTCATGGCCAAAAATCGGTGCCACTCCCGGGAAGCATTCTTTTGGGCCAAGTTTTCAGCCCAAATTATCTCTTCTGTCTTGTCCCTTTACCACCACCCACCCGCCCCCATTTTTTCCCGAAGCAAAAAAAAAATTTTCCCATCTAACACAATGGTAAGGAAGCGCATTGTGATCCAAATTTTTCCGGGCCCATTTCCGGAAGCCCGGTTTCCCTTGCCGGGCCCCCCAAAATTCCAAGGTAATAAACCCCTTTGGGTGTTTTTTGGTTCCCCCCCCTGTTTTTGGAAAGGCCCTGTTTTTCCGGAGCGCGATATCTTTCCCTTTTAACGCCTGAACGGGCAGGTCCCTATTAGGCCCTCCTCCCCCCTAGGTGGATAATTTTTTTGAAAAGGTTCCTTTTATGGTCCCTATTTCGGGTAATGGCCCCCTATCTCGGGCTTACCCCCAAGGGGGTGGGTTCCCCCCCCCAATTAAAGATTTGGGGCATACCGCCCATATAAAATTCAATGGGGGGCGCACCGGTGGGGCCCACTCCCGGAAAAAGGGCATTTTGGGCCAGTTTTTTTTAGCCCAAATTCTTTCCTCCCTTGTCCTGTCCCCTTTTACCACCCATTTCCCGAACCGAAAAAAATATTTCCCCCCCCAATCGAACCACCAATGGTAGGGAAAAGGCCCATGTGGTGAAATCAAATTTTTCCCCCGGGCCCATCCCCGAGCCGTGGGGCCCCTCTCCGGGCCCCCCAAAATCGTAGGTTATAACCCCCTTTTTTGGTGGTTTTGGAGCCCCCTGTTTTGGGAAAAAGGCTGTTTTCCCGGAGCCCAGATAAATCTTTTTTACCGCCCTTGAAACCCGGGCCCCAAAAAGGTTCCCCCTATTAGGGCCCCCCTTTTCTTCTTTAAAGGTGAATTTATTTTTGAAGGTCTATGGTCCGAATCGGTAAATGCCTACTCTTCGGTTGCTCCCAGGTGTTTCATTAAGAATTGCCATACTAAACATATAATTCCAAATGCACAAAATCGTGCCCCACTCCGGAGGGGCAGTTTTGGGCCAAGTTTTCCCACCCCAATAATCCTTCTCTGTCCTGTCCCCTTACCAAACGCCATTTCGATGCCAAAAAATTTTCATCTAACACATGTTAAGGAAAGCAAATTGTTTATGAATCAATTTTTCGGGCCCATTCCCGAGCCCCCGGTGCCCTTCCCCCGGGCCCCAAAAATTCCGTAAGGTAATACCCACTTTTGGTGTTTAGGAGGCCCCTTGTTTTGAGAAAGGCCTTTGTTCCGGAGCCCGAAATATCCTTCCCTTTAAAAAACGCCCCTGAACCCGGGCAAAGGTTTTCCCCCCCTATAACGGCTGCCCTAGGTGGGGGATATTTTGAAAAAGGTCCCCTAGGTCCTAAATCCGGGTAATCCTTAAATCCTTCGGCTTTGCCCTAGGGTTGGGGTCATTTAGAATTTGCCCCCATATACGCCCCATATTTAAATTCATGCCCGCAAAATCGGTGGGCCCCCACCCTCCCGCAAGCCAATTTTGGGGGCCCAAGTTTTTTACGCCTAATATTCTCCTTTGTCCCTATTCCCGTTTAACCCTCCCACGCCATTTTTTTTGGAAGCCAAAACCAAAATTTTCATCTAAACCACATGTTTAGGGAAGCAATTGGTTTGAATTTCAAATTTTTCCGGGGCCCATTTTCCGAGCCCGTTTGGCTTCCGGGCCCCCCCAAAAATCCCGTAAAGGTAAAAAAATTTACCCCCTTTTGGTGTTTCTTGGGAGCCCTGTTTTGAATAGCCCTGTTTCCGAAGCTCCGAATTAATCTTTCTTTTAAAGCGCCTGAAACCGGGCCCAGGGTC
>NW_023591443.1:0-89742 GCF_014843425.1 Jatropha curcas | reverse complement strand
AAAAAATTTGATGAAAAAAACTATTAAAAACTTAAAGCTAGACCAATTCAGATAAGTCCTGAATGATATGAGGCAATTGTAAAAATGAAAATTCAGATTACTCAATAAAAAAATTAATATCTAAATCTAGAAAGCCATGGTCTGTGCGACTTTTTATGTTCAATAAAATGCTGAAATAGGAACGTTGGTGTTCCGAGATTAGTAATAAATTATTAAACCATAAATACGGCTTTAAAAGGATTAGGTATCCAATTCCTAATAAAAGAATCTTCAAAAAATTATATTAAGAAATTTTTCAGTAAATTTGATATGAAATCGGAATTGGCAGATTCAATTGTCCTAAGGATAATATAAAACTGCATTTCAGTTCCATTTGGTCATATGAATGGAATTAATGCCTTTTGGACTAAAAAATGCTCCTTTCTGAATTTCAGAGGATTTATGAATTGATATTTATCCTTATTCTAAATTTTGTTATTGTATATATTGATGAGATGTACTTATTTTATACACTTTCATGAACATTTCACACACTTAACCTTTTGCTATGGTAATTCCGGCCAAAATGTTTTGGCCTTAAGTAAAACCATAAATGGACTTGTTTAAAACTAAAATCAAATTTTTGGGGGTCATTATATTGAGCAAGGTTAAATTCACCCTAGAAAGAATTTGGTAATTTGGAGAAAAATTTCCAGATAATTGCTAAATAAACTCAATTAAAAAGGTTTCTTGTTGTTTAAAATTATTGTCATTGATTTTTACCTAATTTAAATTGTTATTGTTAAAATTGTTGCATGATCGATTACGAAAAAATGCTAGTCCCTGGACAGATAAGCATACTAATAGTTCAAAAGATAAAATCTTTAGTTAAAAGAAATACCATATTTATTATTATTCCTAATCCTACAGCATTTAAAATTGTTTGAAACTGATGCTTCGGATATAGGATATGGTGGTATTTTTAAAAGCAAACAACTTGATGGAAAAGAGCGTATAATCAATACACTTCAGGCCATTGGACCCCCGCTCAACTTAAACTATTCTACTATTAAAAAAGAAATTTTTGGAGTATAGTAAATGTATAAATAAAATTTCAGTCCTGATTTATTAAACCAAAAAATTTTTATACGTATTGATTGTCAATTTGCTAAAGATGTTTTACAAAAAGATGTTAAAAATCTGCCTCTAAACAAATTTTTTGCCAAGATGGCAAGCATTATTAAGTATTTTTGATTTTGATATTTGAATTCATTCCTGTAATAAAAAAATAATATTCCAGACTTTCCCTTACTCGTGAATTCTTACCAGAACAATGCGGCAAGAAAAAGGATAAGGGAAAACCATAAAGAAAGAATCAACTCACCCACTAAGCTCTTTCTGAGCATTCTGATAGAACCTCACTAAAAACCCCAGCCTTAAACACTAAACCTCTAAAGATCTTCAAAAATGGATTTGAACAACTTTAATCAACTCCTGAAGTTTTTAAAGGCTTGCAGGTATAGCATCTTCTCCACAGAGGATGCAAGGTATGTCTTCTAATAAATTTTCCCTTCTTTTTTATTTGTATTTAAACAAATTAAACGCATTACTAAAATTTATTTGTTCAATTACCTTTTCTATTTATTATCATTTTCTTGGGCATTTATATGGACACATTATAAAACTTCATTTCTTGAATTTAATACTAATCTGTTTTAGTGGAAAATCACTTTTTTATGGTTTTGATCAATTTACTAATCTTCTGGTCTTTATCTCTTATAGGTAATTTGGATTTAGACTTTTATCAGATTATTTTCTTTAATTAATTATATTACCATTCAAAGAAATTTAATTTTGGTTTGATTATTGATTTATATCTAAATATTCATATTTTATTTCTTCAAAAGGATAAAGTTTTAATATCTTTCATTTTAATTAATTTAGTTTTAGTATTCTTTTATTAAACTTTTCTCAAATATCTATTTTACTAAGAACATTTTAAATTCTCTGTTTATTCATTAACATTTTTCAGTGATTAGCTGAAGCTGTTTGGTGATTCAGGCGTGAAATTAACTAAGGTTGACTGTTGAGTTACATAATATTCTACAGGGTTATAAAAAACTGCCTTGTGGTTATAGAATTACTATAATCCAACACCTTTCATTTTAAATTTGAATATTCAAGAAGTAGGTAAAATCTTGGTTTTTTACTAATGTTTGAATTATTGGTTAGGCTAGTCTCCTATATTTAGCATAAATAACAGGAAGGTATAGATGAATAGGTTTATCATTTCATCTGTAGTTACAGAGGAAGATGAAACCCTTGCAACCTCAACTTTGACTTCTATTAAATTTAAAAAGTTACTTACCATCTTCAAATTGTTCAATTTTTTGCTCAAATTGACGTTTTGGTTTTACTTTATCAATACTGGGAGGTACACCCCCCTCTAAAATCATTCACCTGGAAGTGTTAATCCTTCCATTGGATGGTTTAGGAATACTTTGTTTGTTTTGTCAAATCTGTTGAAGAAATCTGGTTTCACCAAGTTTTAGGTTTAATTATATTTATACCAAAAGCTGAATTCATTGCCTTTATAATGAATTTTATTAAATTAAAGCCTATAGAATTGATCACTTGCTTCATTTTATATTTATGAGTTTAATTTCCCAAAATTATACTTTTCTTAAAATATTTAAATCATTTAGAGAGACAGTCATATCTGGATAGAACTCAAAGGAGATACGTCCTTCACCTTAAAGCTAGTCTCAACGGAATCCTTAATTTAAGAATCTGAAAAATTTAAAAATCTAGCATTCTCTTACTTACTGCAAAATACTTAGTATTTTAATCTGCTCTGTTAAAGGTTTTATTCCTACTTGAATTAATCCTATATGATATATTTATATTTTTTTACTTTTATGATGTTGCAAAGGTTTAGAAGACAAAAGAGTGATTCCTTTCAAAAGTTTACTTAATTGAAAATTCTCTTTCTTCGTTTTAATTACATAATCTGTTTTAAATAATAAAATTTTAAAACTTTATAAATTTGTTCTTTATCAACTTTAGGAATTTCCCATTTCATCCAATTGCTTTTTACTAAAATCTTTGCAAAATTAATTCATTTCTATTTATAACTCTTTTAATTTCTGATTATCGGATCTTCAGATCTATTACTATAGCCATCTACATAGGAAAGGATCCATTTTTATATATACGATAAAATTTTTTGACTACTTGGTTATACCCTTCCTGGTTTACCCGTTTAGATGCCACTTCACATGGGACTTACTCATGGTTCAGTAGGTGGGGTTCATAGGCAAGCCAAAACCTTTTATTATATATCATAAAAATGAAGACTTTTATGTATCTTCTACCCACGTTACACTAAATTCACTTGCTCTGATACAACAAAACTAAAATAATAAAGATTATGACTAAAGACTTTAAACAAAAACAAAAAGACTAAGACTAATGACTCAATTACTTTAGACTTAAAGACTAATGACTCATTACTTTAGGACTAAAAGACTAATGACTCTTACTTTGACTAAAGACTTTGAAAATAAATGACTTATGCCTTTGAATTTTACAAGTCATTATATAGTTAGAGAGTTAAGATTATTACTGGGATTAAATAAACAGATTACAAACATTTAAAGATAAATTATTAACTGGTGAACTAAAATACTATGATAATTGGGTTTTATATGAATACTTTATATGTTCATTAAGTATAATTTACTTCAGAATCAGCATTACAGTTACACAATATTTCTGATGTGGGAAATCAGACTAAGCTGCATCCACAGAGGCATTACTTATAAACAAATTTAATCAACAATTAGCACAAAGGTTTAGAGTTCCTGCAACCTTAAACCTGGGATCCCCCAGGAATTAAGTCAGAGTGTGGGGAGAAGAGAAAGGTGCCGTAAACACGACTTATATTCGCTAGCAGTTTAAGATTAAAATACCAACTTTATTTAATTACCCAAAATACAAATACAAGATTGAAAACTTTACAAGAGTTTTAGATTTAGGACTTCTCCAACTTGAAGCTTACAAACTTGAACTAGGATCAAGAAGGAGAGAGGGATTATGGTTAATAACTAAAACAAACTTATGCCTTCACAAAGGGGAGAGGCTCCCTTAATCATAGAAAAACAAAGAATTGTTTTTGTTTACTTTTACTGTTGATTACACGTAGTCTGTCTGTCACTGAACTTTTACTGATAGGAGGAATAATTGCTTGGTCGGCCAATTGGAGCTGCCTTTTACTGTGGAGACATTGTGAACGAATAGTTCCTTCTGCCCTTTTAATCGGAATGAGGACGAAGTTCCTTTTGTCTTTTTCTTTTCTTTTGCTTTTCACTTTACTTTTTGTTTTAAACTTTGCTTTTCCTTTTTCTTTTTGTCAGCTTTACTTTTTACTATTATTGATTGAAGAATATCATCATTGCTATCTTTACTTTTGAAACAAGGGAAGATTGATGATGTTGACGAAAGGGATTGGAAAAGAGGACGCCATGTCTTCCCATTTGGCTTAACCTTTAAGAACTGGGTTTGGATGACGATTTATCTGAAGAAACCTGCTGGCTGTTACTTGAGGAGGTTTTTACTGGAGAATCTGTGGAAAGTTGCTGGAAAACATTTTCCTTGGCCAAATTCTTTTTATACTCATCAGGGGTTTAGCTGCTGCTAACTGGCTTGACACTGTGCCTTTGAATTCCAAATGTGGTTGATCCTTAAACAAGCTGTATGGCATTAGGTTTAATGCAGGTGTTTGATAGAATTTATTTTGGAATCCATTGATTAATTTTTAAGTCAGTATAGAGTTCTTGAAAGATCCCCACCTTAATCTTGGTGTCGTTTTACCAACATAGGAATTTGAGTTCCTATGGCATACTGAGTGTCCAAATACCATTGATATACCCAGGGCGTAAAGAAGGTTCATACAATAGTACATATAAGGATGGAATATGGCCTTCTTCAGGTTTAGTTTATAATGGGCTTTAAAGTACTGATATTAAAGAGATGATTAGGAGGAGGAGAATATCATTGGATAAACCCCTTGTTTGCCCACCATTTTTTAAACCAGTTTGGAATCTTTAAATCAGTCGAAAAGACTGATCAAAATAAAATTAACCACGAATGAGTAAGCAGTGGGATTTTAATATAGAAAACTTTTCCCATGTTCTTTTAGTCAAAAATAATTATAAGTATACTATGCACATGCGTTATATAAAACTTTGAAATTTTACTGGAAGTATAAAGGGAGGAGCAGGCCATCTTAGGATGAATAACTCTTTGGATTTTATGGAAGGAATACAAAAAATAGATTTATTTTTGGATCAAAATTCATGTTTAATTTTTAACAGAGTCAGTTATCAAGTAAGATTTATTGATAATATCCTTGAGGTTTTTGAAAGAATTCATTTGGAGTAAATACCAATCCTCAGGGTTAATAGTTGTTTAAAATGGACTAAGGATTAATATTATTATACCCATCTCCGATCTCAATTTCATAATCAAAAATATTTTTTAACAAACCATTTATGTTACTTTGAGGAGTATAACTGGATTTTTGCAAATCCACAGCTATCAACGGATTTGGATATCTTTTACTGTCTACCGTTGAGACTAGACTAGCCGTACCCATGAACGGGTACGATCGTTTTAAGTTTAGAAAGGACATACCTGCATCCTCTGTGAAGAAGGAGATGCTATACCTTGCAACGCCTTAAAAACTCAGGAGATTGACTAAGTGTGTTTCATCCATTTTTGAAGAATCTTTGGAGGTTTAGTGTTTAGGCCTGGGGTTTTAGCGAGGTCTTCAAGATATGCCAGAAAGAGCTTTTATGGGTAGTCTGATTCTTCTTTTAATGGCTTTTCCTTATCCTTTTCTTGCCATTTTCTGTTAAGAATTTCACGAGTAAGAAAGTCATGGAATATTATTTTTTATTACCAAGGAATGAATTTCAATATCAAAATCAAAAATTACTTAATAATGCTTTGCCATCTTGCCAAAAATTTGTTTTAGAGGCAAGACTTTTTTAACATCTTTGTAAAACCACATCTTTAGCAGATTGACACATCAAACGGTAATAAACAGAGCATTTGTTGTTGCAGTTCAATAAATCAGACATGAACTATATACTTTATACTACTTACTGCTTATACTCAAAATTTCTTTTTTAATAGAAAGAAAGTTAAGTTGAGCGAGGGTCCAATGCCTGAAGTGTATTGGTATAACGCTCTTTTCCATCAAGTTGTTGCTTTAAAATACCACCATATCCTTATATCCGAAGCATCAGTCTCACAACTCAATTTTTTAAATGCTTGGCATAGGTTATGAATTTCATTGTGACTATCATAAAATATGGTATTTCTTTTACTAAAGATGTTTATCTTTTGAACTATTTGGAGTATTGCTTAACTGTTCCCAAGAGACTAGCATTTTTTCGTTAATCGATCATGCAATAAATTTTAACATACAATTTAAATTAGGTAAAAATCAATGACATATTTAAATCAACCAAGAAACCTTTGTAATTGGAGTTTATTAGGCAAATTTCATCTGGAAATTTTTCGCCAAATACCAAAGTTCTTTCTATGGGTGTGAATTTTTACCTTGCTCAATATAATGACCCAAAAATCTGATTTAGTTTTAAACAAAGTCCATTTTAGTTTTACTTAAGCCAAACCATTTTGCCGAATTACCAATACAAAAGTTTTTAAGTGGGTGTAAATGTTCATTGAAGAGTTTACTAAATAAGTACATTCATCAATATTACAAGATTACAAAATTTAGAATAAGGATTTAAATATCATTCATTATCCTCTGAAAATTCAGAAGGAGCCATTTTTTAGTCCAAAAGGGCATTCATTCCATTCATATGACCAAATGAACTGTAAATGCAGTTTTTTATATCTATCCTAGGATCAATTGAATTCTTGCCAATATCCAGTTTCATATTCAAATTTACTGAAATATTTGCTTATATAAATTTTTTTTAGAAGATCTCATTTTATTAGGAATTTGGATACCCTAATCCATTTTAAAGCCGTAATTTAATGGTTTATAATTTATACTATTCTCGGAACCACCCACGTTCTATTTCAGCATTTATTGACATTAAAAAGCCGCACAAACGATGCTGCTTCTAGATTTAGAATAATTTTTTTATTGAGTAAATCCTGAGTTTCATTTTTACAATGCTCTATCAATTCAGGCTCATCTGAATTGGTTAGCTTTTAGTTTTAATAGTTTTTTTCATCAAAATTTTTCATTATGGTAAATCTACTATGTGTTGTTTTCATCCCAACAAAGCATATGGATGATCAGCACATAATTCCTTTTCCCATAGGATTCTTTAATGTTGTGAATTTTATCTTTGTTTTTCTTTAGTCTTCTAATTTTGTTTTATTTGTTTAAACAACATATTATTTCCTTGCATCTTTTTAAATCTTCTTCTCTAGATTAATAAGGAAATGATTTATAAGATTTAATTGAATGAGATTTTTAAAGATTTAATTGCTTTTTCTTAGGTTTTTCAGGTGATTCTAACTTAACTGTTTACTATTTCTTATTTTAAATTTAAACAATCCCCTTTAAACTGAATATGCGTGTTATTTAGGTTTATAAAAAGGGGTTCCTTAATATAACCATATAAATTTATTTGAGAGTGATACAGAAATATTGTGTTTATTCTAAACCTGGTTACTATTTGTGCATCTGTTTTACCATAATTTCTAATTAGATTTTATTTGCGAAAGTACTTAGTTTTCATTAGTTTTGACCCAAATATCTTTTTAGGATTAAATCTGATTTTATACCAATTTAAATCTCACCCCTGTATCAAACAGTGCAATTGCGGAGGTCTATCATCAAAATTCATTTATCTTGAATGTTTTTTTACCAAATATTTCTTGAAGTTATTTTCTTGTAATAAGTTTAGGAAAATTACTAATCTACATCTTCATCTAATTGATTTATTCATCTTTATCTGGTTCTGCTTCATCAGAAGAAGAACTAAGAATATTAATTGAGATTCTAATTACCTTTATTGTTTATCATGAAGTTGAAATTGTCGTTTTAATTCACTTAACTTCCTTCTTTAGATTTTCTTAAACTTCTTTTTTAATACTAGTGGAACTTCTGCTTCTACTTTTATGCTTATTTTTATTTAAATATAGTTGTGAGATTTTTCATAAGTATTATGTTGAATTTTAGAGTTTTCCTCTTTTTTACTATCGGGTTTCGTCAAAACTTTTGTAATGAGTTTTGAGGAGTTTAGCTTTAGTTCTGGTCATCTTAAGGAATTTACTACTCTCCAAAAGCTACTCTGATCTTTAGTTAAATATTTAATAGAAATAATCAGATGAACTAGTTGTTTACCTAATCATTCAATTTTGATTTTCACTTTCTTATAACCTCAGATTCTGAAGAATTCAAATCAAGATAATAATTCGTGGATTTTATTTAACACTTCTTCATCTAAATGTAATTCATTTTAACTTTTTATTAAATTTACAAAATTTTGAAGTATGTCCCTTTTCTACCACATTATAACAAGTTAATCTTTATAAGAGGTTTTATTTTGAATTTCTTTAGCTGTTGCTTTCTTTTAGACTTCCTAGTTTATATTTTTCTTTTAGAATAAAATTTATCTTGACTAGGTGTAGACCTGTATTGTCTTTATGCATATTATTTTTTATACTGTTTTTTAGATTTATGTGTCGCAAAGCATTGTCCATCACATTTCTGGGCAGATTTTTAAACTTATTATCAAATTGTTTAACAAAATGATCCAATTCTTTTTTAGTTTTTCTGCATTTCATATTTTATTGTTCTTTTGAAGTTTTAAGTCATTGACAATCTGCAGACCTTCTTTTTGAATTATACAATTAATTGACCATAAGTTAATTTATTGTATGGTATAGGTGGACCATATTGTTGTTTAATATTGTTCCTAACTTCTTTCTCCTAAGAAATAAGGAAGTCCAGCCAAAAAACTTTTCTTTCCAAAAGCTTTATTAAGAGTCCTTCCTTAACATTAACCTAGTTAGAAAAGTAGTTTTTATATTCTTGGAAAATTACCTAAGTGTTTACTTTTAATACTAAGTAATTTCTGCTTTTATCTTTAAGTGAGATGGATCCCCAATTAAAATTGAAGTGCAATAGTGAGAATTAAAGATGACACAGCATCCAATTATTTCACCATTCATCATTATATAGGTTCCTTCTCATTGACTTGAATTTGAATTCTAAATTTCGGAAGTTGTTGTTGTTCAGTGAGAATGATAGTCCACCAACCTTTAAGTTGTCCAGTAAATCCAGCAATAAGATTTTCTGCAATAGCTTTATCAGAAATAATTGACTGCGTTTTATAAGCATTTGCAAGGCCATGTCATTTGTCAAAATACTTATATATATATTCACTAAACATCCGATGTTCCATTCATAGATTGTTGCATTATATTTAAATTGAGATATAGTGTTAGGTTTATCAATAATGCCTAAGTCTGGTGCCCTATTTACTATTTCTCAATGATGATTTATAGGATTTAGTTTAAATTGTTTAACATCTTCTGAGTCAGGTTCACTGACATCAGAGTTGGTGTTTTCTTCTATCATATTTATGTTTCTTGAAGCCTCAGTAGTGTCAGGGGCTACTTGTTGGGTAGTTTCTGAATGAACCTCAAGTTTACTCAATTGATCTTTTAATTTATTGACAAATTCCTGTTTACTTGTCTGAGAAATTTGATAAGGTTTAAACATGTGATCTTACACTTGCGCAGCGAATACTAGTATTTGAATCCTCTCTGGTTAAAGGTTTTATTCCTACGAATTAATCCTATATGAATATATTTATAATTTTTACTTTTATGATGTTGTGCAAAAAGTTTTAAGAAAAGACAAAAAGTGATCCTGGTTCAAAAGGTTACTTAATTGAAAATCTCTTTCTCCTTGCGGTTTTTTATGTTGCAAAGTTTTAGAAGACAAAAGAGTGATCCTTTCAAAAGGTTTACTTAATTGAAAATCTCTTTCTTCGGTTTTAATTACATAATCTGTTTTAAATAAATAAAATTTAGAAACTTTATAAGGCTCACAAGTGGATTTAGATATTATGGAGGAGGTTAGTACTCTATTTTTTGTTTTCTTTGAGAGAGTAATGAACTTCTCCTTCAAATCTAAAAAAAAAAGAAGAGAGAGAGAGAGAGGATTAGAAATATTTCGCTACGAAAAAAAAGAGACAAAATTTATTATGTGCAATAGCTTTTTATACTTCAACATGGACTTCAACACAATTTCGATATATCCTTCTCCACTAAAGGTTGAAAATTGTAGAAATGGTTGTAGGATCTGGAATTAAAACAGTGGTACTCCTTCATGGATTGACTTCTGAGCCATAACAATTTCTTTGAACCGATCCTTGATCAAAGGGCTTCAAGGTACTTGTGGGAAGCTGATTGAACTTGGAATATCCTACAATAAGCCAAATTGGCGAGCCTAGAGAGGTGGTATTGTTCAAAACCAGCAGTAGTAGTGAATGGTGAAAAAAAAAAAACATTCGCATGAAGAAGCCTTGATGAAGTAAAGACAACTTAGTGATCTACGGCCTCTATAGAAGAAACATCTTATTTGTTGCTCATCCATGGTTCTAAACTTATTTATTGAAGTTCATTGGGTCATCAAAGGGAGTAATCATGCTAAAATTATTCTGTTTGATTATTAAAAAAAAAATCAATTATTGCATACAGATCTAATCCAGAAATAACAGTTATAAACTCATCGACCGAAGATGCCACTTGTACGAGGTAAGGGAGAGGTCTTCAAGTTAGGAAAGTAAGAAAACAACTAGAACTAGACAATCCACAAAGTGCTAGTCCATTTTCTGGAAGGGGTTAACTGAAATCACTTTTGAAATGCATGATATACAAAACCCAGAAACATAATGCCTATAGCATATTCATTACCATCAACAAGAGAGTATGCCAGAGAAAGATATTCCTTTGTAGGGTGGGTTGAGACATGGTAGAAAAGAAATGGCATAGTAAAATCTATATGAACTATACATGATCTAAGTAGCTAGTGCCTTATCCATAATCAATCCTTAGTTTATATGAAGTGAAATAATTTGGAAAAATCTGCAAGTTCTTGTCTATAAGGAATAAGGGCTGCGCTACAGGTAATCCAGTTAGAGCTTTAATATCCTTTAAAATGATGGACAAAAACCTTATAACTGCAAAAAGTATCCCATAGTTTAAAGAAGAGAATTAGGAGAAAGACAACTTAACTTCATCAAATGGATGAGACCAGTCTTATTTTAATAGTCTTGGTATTTAAAAGACAGAGCATTAATCCATGAGTTCCATTTAGAATTATACTGAGGCTAAGATCTTGGTTTACTAAAAGATAAAGGAGATATTAATTGGTTACGGAGTAAAAGCAATGTATGACTTAGAGGAAATGGACTTACTAGAGGAGTTTTAGCCATGGGGTGGATCGTTTTATCTTTTGAGTAAAGATGGATGGGTGCTTGTAGCAAGAAAAAAAAGAGGTTAGGTTCAGTCTAGAATAAAAGTAACGCATAGGTGGTTGAGATGTTAATAGTGACTTACTCTGGATGATTGTGCACCAGGAGACGTGTTAGATGAAGAAATAATTGTGTTAGGTTTGTTAGACGAAGAATCTGAAAAAAAGCAAATAGTAAGAATTTTTAAGAAATTTCAACAGAGTTTCCTCTGTATTTTATAGGTTCCTTGAACTGACTTCCTACTCCAGGACCTCTAGCCGATTCCCATCAAACACAAAATACACAACCACAATCATCAAGTTCAATCCTAATTCAGGTTGAATTTTATTTTCCAGGTTTATATTATTTAATTGATTGCCTTGAGCAATTTTAGTGAATGAGTTAATTCTAATATTAGAAAATAAACTAATCGTGAATGGAACAACTGAAAAAGAAGCTGAAACAGTAGGAATTATAAGGTTCTTGGTTTTACCGTTGATATAATTTTATTGTTTTCACCGGGAGCAGAGAATGCAAAAATTTGTGCAGGAGAATCCATGACAGAGAAAGAACCTGAAAAGAGCAGAATTAAATTAACACTTAGGTGTGTGTTTATGTGTATACACTAATGATTTTTCTCTCTCCCTTTTCTTCTTTAAACTTCTATTTTAAAGCAGAGGGAGAGAGAAAAGTCATTAGTGTGTGTGTGTGTGTATTAGAATTTGGGATTGATGGTTTTAATTAAAGTGGTTATCTCATGTTTGGAGAAGGCCATTCACATTATATATATGTTAAAAAATATAAGAAGAAGAAAAGTAGGTGAAACTCATTTATGTTTTACCTTATTTCACATTGATATCCATTGATGGGACAAAGAGGGACAAATCGAAGTCAATGGCCAGAGTGATGAATTAAGGATGAAAGGGCAGAGCTCAATCTGTGTTAGTCAACAAAAGGGACTATAAGTGAAGTTTTTAGAGTTTTGATGGGTCTTAAAATTATAGATGGTGAATAGTGTTTCTGAATAAGTAGGGTTAAATAGAGTAAGAGTAGCTGTTAATGGTAGGTGGTTTGAATATTTCTAATTTTAAATGATTTGTATTAAGATTATGGGCGTAAGTTTGAAATTTTAGTTTTATTTTAAAGTATTTGGATTAGCATAAAATTAGAAGCAAAATTTGGAAAATTCTAGCATGCTTGGGAATTGAGTTGGAGATTAAAATTGAGTGAGTTAAATAGATTTTAACACATAGATAACTGCCTATTAAGCCAATCTCATGTGTGGGGGGAAATCAGTGGCGAAGCCAAAAACTTTTGTTAGTAGGGTCAATTTCATTATATATATTATCAAATATGTACTTTTTAATATAAGTAACCAGATAATCATTTATCACCCATTCTATTGCGTAACCGACTTTTTAAAACTCATTGAGGGTAATGATCTTTCTACACTTGCAGTTGCAACTAGCAAACAACGTTAACTTGATAAGCAAGTAGACTAGAGGATAAACAAGATGTTTTTTTATCTCAACCAACTTCTTAGCAAGATCACCAATTCCTTTAACATCTATAAAATCGTCACTAGTTTGCATATCCATAATATAGGTTTTAAGTTGATTATCAAGAGCCATAAGTTCTACAGCTCAAAAGTAGAAGTAAATTTGGGATAGTCCTACCATGCTTAGGAATTGAGTTGGAGACTAAAATTGAGTTAAATGGGCTTTAACACATGGATAATGGCCTATTAGGCCAATCTCGTGTATGGAGAAAATCAGTAGCAGAGCTGTAAACTTTAGCTATTGAGGTAAATTTTATTTCAACATATATATATATATAATCTTAAAAAAATTACACTTGTCCTCAACAATTTTTCATATTTTGAAAACATTGAATAATCATTTCATTATTTATACTATCAACTACATACTTTTTAATATAAGTAACCAGATAATCATTCATCAATTGGCTACCCATTCTATTACATAATCAATTCTTCACAATCTTTATTGAGGAAAATGCTCTTTCCACACTTGCAATTGCAATTAGCAAAGTCAATACTAATTTGATAAGCAAATAGACTAAAGAATAAACAAGATGTTTTTTTTTTTTTTTTTTTTTATGTTTTTTTTTTTTTTTTTTGTTATCAAACCAACTCTTAGCAAGATCACCAAGTCCTTTTAGTGAAAGTTGTTAAAATTGCATTAATAGAACTCCAAACATGCAACACATAAAAGGCAACTATATATTACTTTATGTAAAATGACTGTTGAGTTATCTTAAAGTTGGTAAGTCTAATATGGGAATAAAATAATTCAACTGATTAATGATGTTATGTGTCTAACTTTGGAGGGTCTTACATAAACAATCTTCTAGAATTACAAAAATATCTTTCATTCTTTTTTTTTTTTTTTTTTTTGTATCAACCAACTTCTTAGCAAGATCACCAAGTCCTTTATTGAAAGTTGTAAATGCATTAATAGAACTCAAACATGCAACACATAAAAGCAACTATATATTACTTTATGTAAAATGACTGTTGAGTTCTTAAAGTTGTAAGTCTAATATGGGAATAAAATAATTCAACTTGATAATGATTTATGTGTCTAACTTTTGGAGTCTTACATAACAATCTTCCTAGAATTACAAAAATATCTTTCATTCTTGGAACGATAAATTTTTTTTCACAAAAAGAAGAAACTTCAACTATCAAGAATCTCAATCATCATCTCTCATTTATTTTAGCCTAGAGTTTAGCTAGTATCATTGCATTCGCAATATCTTAATTCGTTCTTTTTAATGCCTTAGACAATTCATTTGTCATTCCTAATATATTTATCATCAAGTGGAAGTTAAATGCAAAATCAATTCATTGGATTAGTTTTAACAAAATAATAGCTTCACCTCTCCGCTCAGAATTTAAACCATCTTCAATAATATTTTCAAGACCATCAATAATAAATAGAAATAAGATAATCAAGTTCATCAACGTACCATAGTAAAAACCCTAATGTGTATCACTTAATGCTTAAGACCTCTTTCTTAATTGAAGCCATGACCACTTGTGATTTCACTGTTATCTAATGCTTTAATAACTTTTCTAACTTGGCTATTTCGGAGGATATCTTGCCGCTTACATGAAGCTCCAACAACTTTCAACAAATTGGAAATAATGATAAAAAATAAAGTAATGAAACTATTAGTTTTTGCAACCATTACAAGAGTCAATTAAAGTTAATGAGCAAAACAATGAATATAAAATGCAAACTCATTCTCCTTTAATATTAAGCTTTTGAGAACATTAAATTCACCCCTCATATTACTAGCTCCATCATATCTCTGTCCATGAAGCCTTGATAAACTTAATGAATGTTTAACAAATAATGGTTCAATTGCTTCTTTAAGTGCTAAAGCACTTTTATCATGAACATGGACAATACCAAGAAAGCATTCAATCACATGACCATTTTTATCGACAAAACACAAACTTACAACCATTCATTCTTTTCTTGATACATCACGAGATTCATCAACCAAAATATTAAAAAAACCCATCTCCTAAAGCCTTTATAATTGTATTTTGTTGTTTCACTGTTGGATTTTTTAAATGAAAGTTGTCATATTTTATTCAATGCAAAAGACCTGTTATATACAAAAAAAAACTATTAACAATTCTTATAAAATAATGACCACTAACCCAAAAATAACTCCTTAAAATCTGTCAATACTTGCTAATCAAGCTCCAAATTTTACTTAGTCTGTTGACTAAAACAAACTAGAAATTTAGCAATTATTTAATAATAACATAAATAGATATAATTTCTACATTAATTCCTAACTCTCTCACTTGATGTAGAAATTACTAACTTGAATTTGTGTAGAAATTACTAACTTGAATTTGTCTTGTTGGAGCACCTCTCTCCAATGCCATCAATTTTTTTCAAGGCACTTCTCTTCAAATTAATCTGATGCACTTCTCACCAATTGTTGGTACACTTCTCACCAACCTTCATCTTGGAAATGGAGCATTTCTCTCCAATTTTTAGACAAGAGACTCTTCCTCCTCTTATCCGAAATTTACTTTCTGATTTTTATTCCTGCAGTCTCTTTGCAAATGGCCAAATTTATTATAACTTTAAACATTGAGGTTTACCTTTATGCCAGCGATCTTTTTCATCATGATTAGTGTATTTGCAAACACCACATGGTGGTGATTTTTCTTCTCTTAATGATTTGTTCACTATCTTAACAATGAAGGCTTACTCTGTTGGTTTGTCTTCTCTAAATTATCTCCGTTGCTCTACAGCTTGTAGTGCATTAATTAACTTAGAAACATAAATTGTTGAAAGATCTTTGGAATCTTCAAATCATGAAATTTTGGACTCAAATTTTTCAGGTAGACTAACAAGAATTTTTTCAAACAACTCTTTTTTCTGAAAATTCTTCATCAAGTAAGCTAATTTTGTTAACAATTGACTTGAGATTGCTATCATAATTGTTACTCTCAAATGTTTTCATTCTTTGAATCTCAAACTCCCTCTTAAGATTCAAAACTTGCATTAATCTTGTTTGCTCATTGTCTTGATACTCATTTTTTGAGTGAGTCCCAAGTTTCCTTTGCAGTTTTGCATGCCATGATGCTTGTGAAATTGACTCCGAAACAGAGAATGAAGACATGTTTTAGCTTTGAATTTTTTGGCTTTTTCCTCAATATGATTCTTGATTTAAAACGTAGTTGGATGGGATGATGATCAGGGATCTCTTTTTCTATTTCTATATGCTCCCATAAATCATAAGCTTGTAAATAAGCTTTCATTTTAACATACCATAGTTGATAATTTTCACCATCAAAAATTGAAGGGAAGTAAAAGGAGGGTTGTTTGCTGTCATCCCAAGTTTTTTTTTTTAAGCTCAAGGATCAAACCTAGCTCTAATACCACTTGGGATTTTTTAAATGAAAAGTTGCCATATTTTATTCAATTGAAAGGAACCTTTATATACAAAAAAAAAAAAAGAATATAATCCATTCTTATAAAATAATGACTCGCTAACTCAAAAATAACTCCTAAAAATCTGCCAATACTTGCTAATCAAACTCCAAATTTTACCTAGTCTATTGACTAAAACAAACTAGAAGTTCACTAATTATTTAATAATAAAATAAATAGATATAATTTCTACATTAATACCTAACAATTCAAGCAAAATTTATAACATCATTTTGGATCTCATGTGCGGTTATTTTCATATTACTTGGAGCATTTCTAAGACAACATTGCCAATAGCTTCATTATGATCGGTAAGAAATTGAAGAAGTTCTAGAAAGTTATCTTTATTACTCGAGCATTCTGATTCATCATGACCACGAAAAGTTAACCCTTGCCTCAAAAGAAATCGCAAACAATCAACATGTATAGTCAAGCGCATTCGATAATCACTTCGAGCTTGAATTTATTGCTTCTCTAAAGTGACTTTAATGGATTGCTTTTACTTCACTAAATCTTCACATTTCCTCCAAGCTTAATTATAAGCACTATTAGACTTCCAACATGAGTTTGCAATCTATCTTTCTTATAAAAGCTTTCACCCATGTAAGAGTTACCACCTCTTTGATTTTCAATTTTAAGCTGAAAAAGATAACAACAAAAGCAATACATAATGTCTCTTTTTATACTATGTTCTAGCCAATTCCCATATTCATCAAACCATGAAGGGTTAAAACACCTCAAGATACTTTTGATATTTCTTTGCGGAAATTGATGATCATATGGTTGATAAGGAACTTTTTGCAAGTAATATCTTTGAATTTTATCTTGATAATTAGAATAATAGTATGATATTTTAGTAGCAATGTCCAATCACTTTGTAGACTTTGTAGGTCAATCTACACACGAGATTGCTTTGAAGATTTTCTTATTTTGTTATGCATGCTTTGAGGGCTTTCTTTTTATAAAAAAAATTATCCATTACCTAATAAAACAATATATATTTCATAATTCAATTTAATTTAATTTCTAAAATAATTAGAAATTAAACATCACACGACGGTTGATTAATTAACACACAAAGAATACAACATCAAAAAGTACATAGAGCTAAGGAAAAAGTCTATTTTACATAGCCTATACTTTATTTGAATACATCTCATATTTGGAATTTTGTATATACAAATAAAATTGCAGTAATTTTGACCTTATTTTTTCTTTATAACTTCCGTTCTCTTTGATAATTTTCAATAAAAAAAATATACATAAAGAGAATTTCAAGATTTATTGAAATAATTTATTAGTAAGTGGAAAAACATAGATATTTAATAAGAGATTAAATTAGATTTCATAACTATCAAATTTCAACCCAAATAGATAATCACAAAGCCAAAAGCAAACATAAACAACATATATAATAAAGTACAAGTTAACTCTTAATTGAACAAAGAACAAATGAATTAAGTAAAATTAAGTAAAACATAGATTAAATTCCAAAAAAAAAAAAGAAAAAGAAATTGAAAGAGAGATAATATTTGAACTTACCTAGAGAAGTCTTTTGTTATACTATAGTCCAATCAAAAGAAACAAAAAGATCTGTAAAGAGGGATGAAGCATAGGAATTTGGAAAGAAATTTGTGGCAACTTCTCTTGTACTCTTCCTTCTTTATATTGTGGGGCCTTAAAATAATTATTGTTAGTCAACTAAATATGGATGTGGAGTCAAATTTATTATTTTATACAATATATGAAAAAAATTTTAATAAGGTGATTTGACTCTATTGTCAATACCTTGACGCCCACATTGTATTAGAGCAGTAACAAGGTATTTATTGTTTGTTGTTTAAGCTAAATCTTACCTAATTCTTCCTTGTAACCTTTAATTTATAATTTACTACTTGTTTAGGGATACTAGCTATTGTATAAAATTATTTTGTAAACAGCTTTGTATTTTATATACTTCTCTTCTCAAATAATCATGATATGTGAAATACAATTAATTCTTAATCACTTACATGGTATCAGAGCATTAAACCTTTCTTATTTGCTGCAATATGTCACCTTCCGCTCCCATGCGAACTTCTCACACTTTCTCTAACACCTTCTCTATCAAATTGAATACTAAAAACTACCTTGCATGGAGAATGCAATTTATTCCTCTACTTAATTAACAAAAGTTTCATAGATTTATTGATGGTTTAATTTTTGCCCCGTTAAAAACTATCACAACCATAGAACTTTTAACTTCATCTCCAAGCCCTGAATATAAAAAAATTATGTTGGAAAGATTAAATGCTATTATCTTGAATACTCTTCTCTTTGACTAAAGAAATTTTCCTTATATTTCTGGCTTATCATCTTGTTTTGATTGTGGAATGCTTTATCTCAAGCCTTCGGGTTTGTCTCTCGAAATAGGCAACTAGAAATACACATTGTATTGCAATATTGGTTTTGAATACCATTTTATCATCAGCTTAATGAATCTCAAGCCTGAACCCGTTTCCTTGTATGAACTGTATGGCCAATTAGTTGCCATGAAATTCTCATCAAAAGTGCTTAGGAACCACCAATGATAAATATCATCCTCAAATCAAATAATACTGCATCACTTCTTCTCACCTCAAATTGACCTCCAAATTTTCAACCCAACAATCGTTGACAATTTAATGGTCAAAATACTGGTTTTCTTCCTAGAGGATCTTGCCAAATTTGTGGACTGGGCAATCACATTGAAGATTGTTGTCGTCGTCATTATCAAAAAAAAATTTTTCCATCCATGTCCAAATTATTACACACAAGTCAATTATCATTCCTATAGACCATCAACTTCGAATTCTTTTGTGCCAAATTCTTCATCAATTTTATGGTTTCTGAATACATCGGCTAATTATCATGTTACTCCTAACTTTCCGCTTTGAGTACTGTTGATGAATACAAATAAACTGATCAACTCCATGTTGATAATGGTAAGGGTGTCTCAATAACTCACATTAGTATAACATCTATTCCCTCTTCTTTCCATTTTTTTAAATCTTAAAAACGTTCTTTGTACCCCATCTATTATTAAAAATTTGTTATCTATTCAAAAATTCATCACTCATAAATCTTGATTTTTTATTTTCAATTTTTGAAAACTATTCTTTTTTTCTCTGAGTTTCTTTTTTTCATAAATATTTTTAATATACCAAATCAACTCATATAAGAGATAGAAAAGAGAATTTGATAATAAAATATTTAAAAGGATATTATTTTTTTTATTTAAATACAAAAAATCTGTCTAAAAGAAGACATGTATAGGAGAGAGAGTTTTAGGAGAGACATGCAGGAGAGAGAAGAGGGAAGCATATCAACAAACAAAATAAAATTGCATAAACTACGATTTTTAGTTTCTTAAAACACCTTTTTTTTTTAAATGGTTCTGAAAAAAGTTGCAAAGTAAATTTAAACACTTCTACAACAAACATGTTTTTTTTTTTTTACCAAAATTAAACGAAAAACTAAAAACCACAAAAGTAACAAACGCCAGCTTAATTATTAATAGAGTCCATGTCTCGATGTAAAGAATGATGATGCTCCTTAAGAAAGCTTATAAGATTTCATTATATAAAGCCTATAAGTGGATTTTGAATCCGACACATGAAATAAGTTAACTGCAGCCTTAAGGAATTAATTGTTAATAGTTTAGTTTAATTGATAAGCATCTGTAATCTTAAAATGGGAGTACTATAAATATTTATGTTAGAAATTTTAAATTAATAAGGAGTTCAATTACGGATTTCTAGTGGAATAATTCATAATTTATTAAAAGTTACTAGTTTTGTAAGGTTTCTTATTATAATTAATAGCCTTATTAATTTCATTCTTGTGGTCCTTATTATGCCTACGTTAATTTGAACTTGGCCAGTAAGAGATTTGTATTTTGAACTTAATTAAAAACTAATTTGTATTTTATTTAAATAAATGAAATTCATTTTAATTAAAATAAAATAGTTTATTTAATTTGAATTCAAAGTGTCTTGTGATAAGGAGAAGTTTATTTTCTCTTATTGCAATAGACTTGGAGAAATGGAAGCGAGTTAAAACATGCAGATTGGAACAAATAGACTACATGTTTTCTTGGCTCTTGTAACAGTCTGATTTTCTTTTAGTGTCGGGAATAGTGATTTACCGGTCTGTGAATAGTACCATCGGTCCAGGACTTGGTATTATTTTAGTCCGAAAAAATTACTATGCATATTTAATATTTTATTATTTAAAACACTTCTCTACAACAAAAAAACATGTTTTTTTTTTTTTTTTACCAAAATTAAACGAAAAAAACTTAAAAAAACCACAAAAAGTAACCAAAAACGCCCAGGCTTAATTATTAATAGAGTGTCCATGTCTCGATTGTAATAATGATGATGCTCCTTAAGAAAGCTTAATAAAGATTTCATTATAATAAGCCTTATAAGTGGATTTTGAATCCGGACACATTGAAATAAGTTAACTGCCAGCCTTAAGGGAATTAATTTGTTAATTAGTTTTAGTTTAATTGTATAAGCATCTGTAATCATTAAATGGGTAGTACTAATAAATATTTATGTTAGAAATTTTTAAATTAATAAGGAGGTTCAATACGGTATTTCTAGTGGAAATAATTCCATAATTTATTAAAAGTTACTTAGTTTTGGTAACGGTTTCTTATTATAGATTAATAGCCTTATTTAATCTTCATTTCTATGTTGGTCCTTATTCATGCCTACGTTAATTTTGAAACTGGCCAGTAAAGGAAGATTTGGTATTTTGAAACTTAATTAAAAACTAAATTTGTATTTTATTTAAATAAATGAAAATTCATTTTAATAAAATAAAAATATGTTTATTGTAATTTTGAATTCAAAGTGTTTGTGATAAGGAGAAGTTATTTTCTCTTATTGCAATAGACTTGGAGAAATGGAAGCGAGTGTAAAAACATGCAGATTGGAACAAATTAGACACATTGTTTTTTGCTCTTGTAACAGTCTTGATTTTCTTTTAGTGTTCGGGGGGGGGGGGGGGGGGGGGGGGGGGGGGGGGGGGGGGGGGGGGGGGGGGGGGGGGGGGGGGGGGGGAATTAGTGATTTTTACCGGTCTATGTGAATAGTACCATCGGTCCAGTGACTTGCGTATTATTTTAGTCCGCAAAAAAAAATTACTATTGCATATTTAATTAATTTTAATTTACTATTTTTGGAGCATGTTTTGCATGATTATAGGCGGGTTAGAAAATATTTCATGAATATTGTTTGGAGAGTATGTATTAAATGAATATTATTTTCTAGTGTGTATATTAAGAAATAAATGCAGGAATTATTTTTTAGGTGGCAGTTAATTTTAATTAATTGGTGGAAAGTGAAATCATAAGTAAGAAGAGAATGTATTTTGAGAATATTTAGAGCCATTGGATGAGATTACTTAGGACTTGATCTTTAAGCACACATTGGCATTTAAATTAGGAAGTCGAAATTTGACCTTTGTCACCTTAAAGTGTAACTTTTCTTTTTCTTCTCTTCTCCTTCTCAACGCCATTTTCATCTCTTCCTCTTCCTTCATTTTCTTCATTTTTCTTGCCTCCAAATTACACCAAGCGTACCTAATTAACCATTGAATAGTACTTTTAATTCTTAAGAATTTAAGCTAGATTAGAAGGTTGAGATTAGTGATTAAAAGTAAAGAGAATTGAAGTTACCCATTGAAGCAAATTAAGTTGTGGGTTTTTGAGTTTTTTTCTGAATTAATGAGTAGAAATTCATGTTAGACATGTTATTGAGCATTAAATCAATGCTCCATCTATTTTCTTTTGTCAATTTTTGAGTTTAATTGTTGATTTCTTATACTTTTGAAGAGTTGGGAGAATCATCCTCAAAAGGTATAGAAAAAAGCCAATGAGTAAGGCTTTTCCAAAGCTGTATTTTCATTTCCAAGCTTATTCAAGCTTGTTAATAAGGTTAGTGCAATAATATTCTCTTTCCCCTTTCACTTGTTTAAGTTGTTTTTAATTTTTAGGTTTTTGCATGTATTTTGGGAACTTTGTATGCTTTGGTTAAATTGATGAATTTTAATGTTAGATATGTTCTTAAGTGGGATTAGAAATCATTTTTGACCCCTTTCTACTTCCCATCTGTTTCTGACTTCACCATGAAAGTTGTAGATCTATTTCTCAACTTTCCAAAACATATTCTTATGTCTAATTCCAATACTTGTAGCTCAACTTATGATTGAAATACCAAAACTGGTTCTGTTATGGTGTCTGTTATTTGGTTGTCCTACTGGTTCTGTTATGGTGTCTTACCTATATATCCGAAATGATTGTCCAGTTTGACCACTCAAATGGCCAAATAATGTCTTATATTCTTCATAAAAGTTGTATCTCTACCTCTTAGCTTTCCAAATCATCCTCTTGTGTCCAATTTGGAGATACATAGCTCAACTTATGGCTGAAACACCCAAACTGACTCTGTTGTATCGAGCCACATGCCTCCCTGAATTGAGTGCCCATTTTGACCACTATAATGACAAGATTAGGTTCTTAGTTCTTCATAAAAGTTGTTGCCCTGTGTCTTGGGACTTCTCTAGTTCTAGATTGGTTTAATTTGAGTGTTTGGTTAAGTGGGAATTCAATAAACATTGGACTTGGTTCTGCTGAATCAGGTCTGATCTGTTGGTTTCTGTGTGTTCCTAGATTTTGTTTGCTTAGGCTTACCGATTTGATTTGGGCTGTGGGTTCGCCTTCATTAACAAATTTTGCTAGCATTTTGTTCTGTAGCTTCTAATGAATCTAATTTCCATTCACTTGGGAGACCCCATAACTTCAAGTTATGTTTTTTAAAAAATCCAAGCAAAGGTTCAAGTTTATGAAGAATGCCAGGAAAATTTTTGATTTATGCTACTTTTATACTATATTAAGTGATATATACCATATTGCAATTTCGCTTGAAGAAGTGAGATAATTTTGTAAGTTGTAATTGAGAAATTTTGAAATGATGGGTATTAAGTAATGAGAGGTGTTTTGATTAAAGAATTTTGAATAATTAATAAAGTCCTTTGTGAAAGAATTATTGGCTTTGGGCTCTACTATGCGATGGATTGAACACTGTGGTATGATGCAGATTGATTTTTGTTATGGTGAACTATGATCATATGGTAGGGTTATCAGCCGCTTATAAATAAGGCAGATGCGCTTATTTGTGTGATGAGGGGGTGCGCTGTTTCATTAGTCGACGATTTTGTGATGGGGGTTGGCGCAACATAGGCCACGAGTCAAATATGCTATGTTTTACATTCTTGTATTTACTGACGAGCCTTGAGACTAAGAATGAAAATTTTATTTTTTGCCTATAAAAGAATAAAGACATATTTGTGTAATAAAGACATATTTGTATTTATAATCTTCTTATTGCTTTCAAAGTGTTTTAATTAAATTAATGCGATTTCGGTATTTATATAATTGAGTAATTTAAAGCACCTGCGAGACTTGCCTTGGCTATTCTTGTTATTTTAATTGTTGGTTATTTAGCACCACTAAGTCTTCCACTCAGCGAGTTGATTTTTATCACGCGCAAGTTAGGAGCGGAGGATGTTTTTCAAGACTAGAGGAGTAGCATCAGAGGAGATATAACATTTTGGGTAGGATATTTTTTAAATGGTGATTTTTGGCATGTATATAAAATATTGTGTTATGGAGGTTGTATATAATAAGTTTATAATTTATTAAGAGTTATGATTATTGAAGGAAATAGATTATATATCCAAAAGAATGTGTTTAGAATATTTTGATGGATACCTAAAGTTTATATGATGGATATTTTTAGAAGTGCTTTGTGCATGTTTGTGTTGAATTGGAGGTTTTGGGGATTGGAGGGAAAAGAATGTGTTTAGAATATTGTGATGGAACCTAAGTATATTGATGGATATTTAGAAGTGCTTGTGGCATGTTGTGTTGAATTGGAGTTTTGGGGATTGGAGAAAATTGGAAGTGTGTATATTTTCTTTGTGTGGCAAGTTAATTTTTAGGAGAGATTCTTGCGAAATTTTCATAGGAATTTCCTTAAATATTATTGTATTTATATTTTATTTTAAAAAAAATGTTAAATACTTGCCTCCTTATGAAAATCTTGCCACTTCTAATTTGTGATCTAGCTTTAATAAGGGACATAAGATGGTACTCCGGCACCGATTGTGGCATTCGCCGTCTGGTTCTCCGGTATTGGCCAGTGGGTGTTACAGCTCTCCTCTTGTTTTCTCTCACAAAACGTTAAATAGTCTGTCCACTCAGACTAGGGTTCGTGAAAATTAACAAATGTCACACAATAGAAGACCTCAGGCAATTCGCGGAGGAAACAGAAGATAAAAAATGATTCTATGCTACAAGAATTTGGTATAATTTTATTTTAAAAACAATTGTGATATGCCTCTTGTTTTTTATTGATTTGTTTGCCTATATATACTGTTTGTGTATCATAGGTGTTTTCAGCTGCGTGTTTGTATTTTTACCATCAACATCATGTGAGCAGTTGTTTGATTCCTTATACAAACAACCTCTCATTAACTCCCAAGATATCTATTTGGCTTAATTAATTAACTATGGGCCTCTAATATTTTTAGAAGGCCTAATTAATTAATTAATTTAGGCTTGAACAAATTACAAGCCCATAAGTCAAGCCCATAACACTAAAGCAAAACTAAAATATGGTGTAAGCAATTGCCCCTAGTGTGTAAGTGTTTTAGAATTGATTGTATTTCATGTATCATGATTATATGAAAAGAGAAGCATATAAAATAAAAAAAATATCAACAAAATAGCCTTATATAATAGCTAATATCCTTACACAAATGGTATATCATAAACTAAAGATTAAAAGGAATAATTATGTAAGATTTAGCTTAAACAACATACAGTAAATACCCTCTAATACCTCCCCACAAGCTGATGGTGAAGAAGATCAAAGCCGAAACTTGTAACAATGTTGCTCAAATAAGGGCCAAGACAAAGGTTTGGTAAATATGTTGGCAAGCTGATTAATGGAGCTTATAAAACAAATCGGAACTGTCCCTTTAGCCATTTGCTTTTAAATAAAATGGTAATCCAATTTGATATGTTTAGTGCGAACATGAAATACTGGATTAGCAGGCTCTTTGGGAGGAAAACCAAGTTTAATTAACAAATTATGAAGCCACAATATCTTAATTGTAGTATTAGCAATTGCTTTATACTTACTTTCAGTAGAAGAATGGGCAATTATTGGTTGTTTTTTAGCTATCCAGGAAATTAAAATTTTGCCTATACAAATACCAAAACCATTTGTAGAACATTTATCATCCAAATCACCACCCTAATCACTATCTGAATAACATTGCAATTGCAAAGAAGAATTTCTAGTAAGAAATAAACCATGTGAGGATGTATACTACAAGAAATGAAGAAGCCTTTTTAATTCTTTCCAATGATCCTTTATCGGATCATGCATGAATTGGCATAACTTGTTTACGGAAAAGGTGATGTCCTGCTGTGTCAAAGTCAAATACTAGAGGCTGCCAACAAGTTGACGATACAATTTGGAATTATCAAAAGAGGAACCATAAGCTTTGGTTAATGGTAGAGTGACTGCCATGAGAGTAAAGCATGGTTTACAAGTATCCATGTTAGTAACATTTAAAAGATCTAGAACATATTTATGCTGTGATAATAACAAACCAGATGACAAATGGTTTGCCTTTATCCCAAGAACAAAAAGCCAAGATCACGAATAGGAAAAACCCTTTTAATATGAGCAAGGAACCATTGCAATTGAAACTCTATAGAAGTTGTGACCAAAATGTCATCAACATACACCAATATGTAGATAATAGTAGACTTATTGCGAAGAACAAACAACAAGTGTCAGCCTTTGGAGATTGGAAACCAAGACTATTTAGAAAGGTCACTAAGTGATGAAACAATGCTCGGGGCACTTGCTTAAGGCAGAGAGCAACTTGTGTAATTTACACATATAGTCGGGATGAACAGAGTTAAAAAATTCCTACGACTGTGACATGTAGATATCATGTTTTAGAAACTCATGGAGAAACGCAATAGAGACATCCAATTGTTTAGTATGCCAATTATGGATAACAAAAGGTGATAAAACTATATGAACAATATTCATTTTTACAACTAGATCAATACTATCTTGTTGTGTGAATCCCTTTGCCACAAGGCGAGCTTTGTAGCTGTCAATAAAACCATCAAGGTGCCTTTTAATCTTGAAAATCAACTTATTACCAAAAATGTTATTATCTATAAGTTTGGGAGCTAAAATCCATGTTCAATTTTGGAGGGTTGCATTAAATTCTTGAGACATAGCATCACACTCACTATAAAAAAAGCGCCGAATTGCGACCGATTTTTGCGATCGACTCAAATCGATCGCAATTTTACGATCGATTTGCGACCTATAGACAAACAGTCGCTAATTATAGCGCTAAAAATTTCCGCGAGTTTGTTTTTCAGTTTGCGACTAGTGTACTACAGATTTGCGACCGATTTGCGACTACGTTTTGTTCCGTCGCAAAATTGCGCGCTTCAAAATTAGGAATAAGTTCTGAGACCGATTTGCGACCGATTATTTGCGATCGAAAGTATGAGTCGCAAATCGGTTGCAATTTAATTGCGAAGTAAAACGACATCGCAGAGTTAAAAATTGCAACCGATATTAATGAAATTTGTGACCGACGGGATATTAGGGTTTAAAAAGCCAGACGCCCTCCTTCTTCTTTCTTCTTCTTTCTTTCTTCTCCTCCTCCTCTCCTCTCCTCCGTTCGCAGCGCCGCTCCAGCCCTTCCTGAAGGGTTTAAAAAGCCAGACGCCCTCCCTTCTTCTTTCTTCTTCTTTCTTTCTTCTCCTCGCTTCCTCTCCTGCTCCTCCGTTGGCGCAGCGCCGCGTCCGAGCGCCTTTCCTGACGCTTGGTGCTCTAGGCCCCGCCTGACGCCGCCAGCTCCACTCCGGTTGCAAACTCGTCGCTCCATTGCTATGTTGGACAAGCCCACGCGGCCAAAATTTGCGATTTTTTTATTTAATAAAAATTCAAAAGTTTCGAAAATAAAAATTCAGGGTGTTTCAATCTCCCCCCCCTTAAGCCAATTCATCCTCGAATTGAAATCTAGCAGGAGAGAATAAGAATGAACACACAGAGAATTTCCAAGCCGTAAGAAATTACTTCCAACACCAAGGGCACAGCTCGAGAGTAGATAATATGAACCTAGGAAGGAAAAGGGTCAAGTATTCTAATTGTAATTCTCTATTATTATTATTGTTACTGTTATTATTATAAAAAAAAAAATAAAGGTCATCAATAATATCGAAACTACTCGAAATGGTTAAACTGATAAGCTAATAGACATGAAAAGATCTAACAGTTAATGTTACAAATCTTTGAAATGAATCTGCACATATAAAACAACATAGACTTTTTCTTTTAAATCTAACAGCAGAAACTTCATCATGATAAAATAAACAGAAAATGCATTTTCACCAATAAAATCATTAAAGCATTTTTAAATCTAAACAAATTCAATTTTTCTTTCGCGAATTCGTAAGAATGAGTTAAAATTATTTATGAGAAAAAATAAAACCAACAATCCAAAAAATAAAAGTCTATAATTAATCATTAAAGATACCTAATATACAAATGTTTACTAAGTATACAAGTTTAGCGGAAAAAAAAAAAAAAGCAACAATAGTTATTCTAATGATGGTTTAATTTTTGATTGACTTTAAAAGTATTTTTGAAAAATATTAATAATTGGCCACCTAGACATTGTTTTTTTAATTTTTTATAGTGCCACGTGTTATACCACTTGGCAATCCCGGTGGGCCATAAAAATGTCTCGAGCATCGAGGCAAATTATGCGGATAATCAAGCTACAACTCCATAAAGAAGGATACACATGGGATGCCGTACCACAAGAGGTGAGAGACTTTTATTGGGTGGAATTTCAGGTACGCTTTGGTTTAAGTTATAACATCATTCACTATTTACAATTCATCAAGATACCTCATTTTATTGAAATTTTATTTTTAATATTTTGCAGAAGCATTTCGTATGGGATGAGGCAATTACGGTTATGCTGAAAGTGGCTTGGGAGAAGTTATGCACTGACTGATATGCTGAATTCACCTATAGGATAAGAAGAAGCGGTAAGAAGCAGCAGTGCGTGTCTCAAGAGATATGGGAGAGCTAGCAAAAGGCTTGGACGGATCCTGCATTCAAGAGAAAGAGGGAGATATTTGCACAAAACAAGCGCAGTGAGACTGGAGACTGGCAGTGATGGAGCAGGAGCTTCTCGACACACATGCGGGTCAATATCTACTATAGAGACAGCTCGATTATTAGCAAGTGAACTAGTCACAGTAAACTAGTCACAGTATATGAAACTGATGTTTAATGAAAGGACACTATATATATTAATATATCATGCATAAAAATTAATTACAGGCTAAAGAATTAGGTCCTGAGCCAACACCGATTGAGGTGTTTACTTACACTCACACGAAGGACTACGATCTTAATATGTTTATCGACAGACGTGCGGTAAGCGTCAATGTAAGTAACAATGAATAATATTTACATTTACCCTCTACTCGTTGCGAAGATGTATAAAGTTCAATATAATCAAGCTTGCAATTGCATTGATAAATTAATTTTTTGTTTTCAGGAGAACTATACTACAGCTTGGGAGCGTCTTGTTTCTTTTCAGACTGATGAATCTGAAGCTGAGTCAAGAATTGACGAGGTAGCACTTTATCTCGAGGCTGTAGGGGGCGTTGAGAAGAAGAGGAAGGTATATGACATCGGGTCTCAGGCATCACAGTTTTACTGCTGCTCAACAGCTCATGCTTCTGCAGCCAACGCAGGACCACAGCCAGCGCACGACCACAACCCGAGCACACTGCCGAGGAGTTTACTGAATTACGGGCTCGTGTTGATGATCAGCAGAGACAAATTGCAGAACTTTGAGCGCATGTCATGCGGTTGTCCGGTCAGCCCGATGCTGGTACTTCTTCCTCTAATCCTACGCCTGCTACAGATCGAAATGTTTCGACATCTTAGCAGCAGCCACTATCGTCTCCTGATCCCGATGCTGCAGACGATACCTTGGTCACCCCTCCCGGCACTACAGCACATCCAGCAGGTATTCCTCCCGGCGATTCGACATTGGATCGTGCGGATGAGCAACCGCATAGATTTGATTTTGGGTTGTTTTTTGACATTTTGTTCAGTACAATAACAATAACATTTTTATATTGTTAACAATTACATTTTTATATTAGTTCTTGATTGCTTTGTGTTATATTGTTTATTATATATATATATATATATAATATATATATATTAAATATGATCAATTTTCCCACAGGTGGCGAAAAAAAATTTTCACAGGTGCGAAAAAATTATGGTTTTATAATAATATTTATTTTTTTATTTTTTTTAATTTTGCGACCGATTTGCAACCAAAAATTTTAAATTTTAAATTTACAATTTGCAACCGAATTTTATAATTGCGACAGACTTTTTCTGCAACCAATTTGCGACAACGTTTCCAAATGAAAACACGACCAAATTTTGCCATCGATTTTTCAATTTTGCGACTGAGTTATCGGTCGCTAATTTGTGACCGACGAAAAAATTGGTCGCAAAATATTTTG
Source organism: Jatropha curcas (assembly GCF_014843425.1). Next base: position 59,560 of record NW_023591443.1, on the reverse strand, counting down.
CGACGACCATTTTTGCAACCGATTTCGGTCGCAGATCGATCGCTAATTGAATTTAGCAACCGAACCGTTTTTTTTGTAGTGACTACTGAGTATAAGGTTGGGCTTGATTGAATGTAGAAGGTTTGATTGGAAGAAATTCAAGTTTGTGCATGCCTAAATTAGCCTGCGTTTATTTATGGTGGCTGGTCGAAGTGTCATTAAGTTAGAAGGCTGGGTTTGAGAAGTGGAAAAAGGAATGATTTGAAGATTTTGTGGTTGAGATACAATCGTAAGATTGAGAGAATCAGGATTAGGTGAGCGATGATTAGCAGGAACGATTTGTTGATTTTGTGGAGGGGATAAATTCGAAATAATTAGTGGGACGTGCTGTGAAATATGAGAAGTAGGAGTAGCATGTTGTGATATGGGAAGAGAAGAAATATTTAAATTTAAATTGTGATTTATGGGATGGAAAATTTGGAATTGGTAGAAGCAAGAGTTTCGCACCATGAAAATACTGGGTTGTTATGGCCTTTTATGGTAGAGGATGTCAAATAGGCGGTTTTTAGCATGTATTCAAATAAGGCGCCAGGGCTGGATGGGTTGAACCCTGGTTTTTTCCACTATTTTTGGCCGATAATCTATGATGATGTGTCTGATACTGTGCTGGCATGTGTGAATGATGATGGTCCTATTCCCGGTATGAACAACACCCATATTAGTTTGCTTCCTAAAAAAAAAGTGATATTAAGTTTGTTTCTGATCTCCGGCTTATTTCATTGAGTAATGTGGTTGATTGAATTACTTCTAAAATGCTGGCTACCCGAATGAGTGATGTTATGGGGTCTGTGATTTCTAAAGTTCAAAGTGCATTTATACTAGGTTGTTTTATTATGGATAATGCCATGATAGCTTTTGAGCTAAATCATTATTTAAAATGGAAAACATAGGGTAATGATAATCATGTGGCTTTGAAAACCGATATGAGCAAAGTCTATGACCGGGTGAGTGGAGGTTTTTGGAGGCCATGTTGCTGAAATCGGGTTTTTATTTATGTTGGGTGGTAAAATTAATGAAGATGGTAATGTCTGTGGTCTATCATATTTCACATGGGGGCCAATAGTATGGCCCGATCATTTTAAGTTGGGGACTACGTCAAGGCGGTCCTTTGTCACCATACTTGTTTTTAATTGTGGCAGAGAGTTTGTTGTCTTTGCTCCATTCCTTTGAAAGATGTGGTCAAGTGAATCAATTGGCACCTTCGGTTTCACATTTGTTTTTTTGCAGATGATGCCTTCTATTTTTTCAAGGCTGAAGCGGTAGAGGATTTTTTTATGAAACATTGTCTTCGGTTGTATCAGTAAGCATCAGGTCAGAAGGTGAATTTTCAGAAATTAGAGATTTATTTTAGTCGTAATTCCTCTTCCCGTGATGAACACGTAATTGATGAGCTGTTAGGAGTGCAGGCGGTTGATAGTCCGAGCAAGTATTTGGGATTGCCAATAGTAGTGGGACGAAGTAAAATTGGCTTTTTAGAGGATAAAGTGTGGAAACGAGTAGGAAACGAGTTCTTTTATCTCATGCCAGGAAAGAAATAATTCTTAAGACAATAGTCCAAGCACTTCCCAATTATTTAATAATGTTATTTGCTTTGCTCTATTTGTGATAAAGTGGAAAAAACAATGACTAGATTTTGGTGGCGACATGGTGGGCATGATGGTACAGGAATACACTAGCTTTCTTAGAGAAATTTATGCAGATGTAAGGAACATGGGGGGGGGGGGATTGGATTCTATTCTCTAAGACATTTTAATATTGCTTTGCTTACTAAAACAGGGTGGCATTTATTGATGAGACCCACTGCGTTGGTTAGCAGATTATATGAAGCTCGATATTATGCCAATTCTGATTTATTACAGGCTGAGGTGGGGTCTGCTTCAGTTGGCCTGCTAAAGTAACAAAACGAAAAGCTGCTGTATTGATCAAATTGTGAAGACAGATTGAAATCAGTCTTCAAGTGGGAGATTGTTAGTCAAAATTTGGCATGCATAGTTGGCCACCAACCAAAGAAATTGTTAGTCAGACCTGTATGCATGGTTGGCCAACAACCAACGAAAATTAAGGCAATGGTTGGCCAACCACCAAATTTTGCATCTATAAATAGAGCACTTCCATAAGTGTTTGTGCATCAACTCATTTGTCAGAGAGAAATCCATTAGCTAGAGTTCAGAGAGAAAAGCTTTGGTGAGAGAAAATTGAGAGTAATTTTCTTAGGTGAATTTATGAGTTGTGGGTTATAAGTGTTGTAAACACTTTGTATAATTTTTTCTCCTTTTAGTAAAAAAGATCTGTAAAAAAAGATCTGCAGCAGCTCGGAGACGTAGGCAGAATTGCCGAACTCCGTTATCAAACGTTATCAAATTTGTGTGTGTTATTATTCCGCTTTTATTTGGCATTCTCACTAATCTGGTTTTATAGGAAATTTTGCGTAGTTTCCTAACAACTGGTATCAGAGTCGAAGGTTTCGGCAGGTCCAGCCGATCAGATAGCGGTACGAGATTCGTGGATATATTTCCAAAATAAATATACCACGATGACGAGAAAATTATGACGAGTCTATCGGTGTTGTCCGCTCGGAAAGTCGTTGCAGAATCGACTTAGTGGTGAATAGTAAAACAGTATCTCAAAGTTGGTAGTGAACAGTACTATTGGCATTACTGTTGCTGAGCCCGTCATTGTTAAGCCCAATACTATTCACGTATAGTACTATTTACGTGTACTGTTACTATTATGTATAGTACTATTCACGTGTACGGTTACTATTCGCGTGTACGGTTACTATTCACGTATACTAACAATCAAGGCGGAGTTAGACTCGAATGGGAGCAATGGCTGCAGATGAAGGAAAGTGGAAAATTGAAAAATTCGTTGGTGCAGATTTTGGCTTTTGGAAAATGCAGATAGAGGATTATCTGTATCAGAAAGGTCTTTTCCAACCTCTCTCCGGAATAAAGCCGGAGGCTATGAAGGAAGAAGATTGGAATCTTCTAGACAGACAAGCACTCGGGGTTATTCGTTTAACCCTCTCCTGCAATGTTGCCTTCAACATAGCAAAAGAAAAGACCACGGCGGGTCTTATGGCGGCTCTTTCCAATATGTATGAAAAGCCATCGGCCGCAAATAAAGTTCACTTGATGAGGCGGTTATTCAATCTGCGAATGACGGAAAATGCATCGGTGGCCCAACATCTCAATGAACTCAATACAGTGACAACCCAATTGAGTTCAGTTGAAATTGAATTTGATGAAGAGGTACGAGCATTGATAGTTTTGTCTTCCCTACCAGAAAGTTGGAATGCTACTGTTACAGCTGTGAGTAGCTCGTCCGGAAGCAAGAAGTTAAAATTTGATGATGTTCGTGACCTATTTCTCAGTGAAGAGATCCGACGGAGAGAGTCAAATGAACCTTCAACTTCTTCAGTCTTGCATACAGAATGAACCTTACACTTCTTCAGTCTTGCATACAGAATCAAGAAGGAAAGAAAATTCAACTAGAGGAATGGACGCGGTAGATCAAACTACCGAGGCAAAATCAAAGGTACAGGAGGTCGCAAATCCAGGAATCCCAGCAATTTCAATACACGAAGTCCATTCGAATGTTTAGAATTGTGGAAACTGGGCACTACAATAATCAGTGCAAGAATGCATCTAAGAACAAGGAAGGGGAAGTTAGAAGCAAATGTTGCCTCCCTCAGGAGAACGATGATGCACTTATATGCTCTTTGGAGAGCAAGCAAAGAGTCTTGGGTTTAGACTTCGTGCGTATCATGGAACTTCAAACAAAAAGAACTCCTTGAAGGTATACCCCGGAAACCTTTGGAAAAGTTAATACCTTGGTATGACCAACCATGTAATATTATTGGTAAGGAGTTGTGAAGATAGGTTGAACGGGTCCCTACATGGGAGTTTGGAAGATTGTCAGATAATAATTCCTGACCTGAGAAAGAACTTTAATCTTGAGTAGGGCCAGTTGCCTCATTGCGAAGGTACACAACAACCTTCCCACGGTGATAAGTGGAAGATTACAAAGGGGCAATGATGGTTGCTGCGTGGAAGTAGAGTGGCGTAACTGCTTTACAGCACAGGAGGAGCAAGCTATTCCATTGCTGTTGCAGAACAGTGAAACTCCAAATTTATGGCATCGCCAGAGGCTTGCATATGAAGTATGAAAGGATGAAGATTCTACACTCACAGGGAAAACTACCAGGTCTTTAGTTTCAGTCAATTGAAATTGACATGTGTGAAGACTGCATATTTGGAAAGCAGAAAAGAGTCAACTTTCAGACAAATAGAAGAACCCCAAAGAAGGAGAAACTTGAGCTTGTACACTCCGATGTGTGGGGACCAACTACTATCTCATCCATTGGTGGGAAACACTACTTTGTGACTTTTATCGATGATCACTCTTGGAAAGTTTGGGTTTACTTTCTAAAATATAAGTCAGAAGTATTTGATGCTTTTTGATGCTTTCAAAATTTGGAAAGCTATGGTTGAAAATGAGACAGGACTGAAAATCAAAAAGCTTAGAACCGACAATGGTGGTGAATATGAAGACACCGGGTTCAAAAAGTTCTGCTATGAGCATGGAATCAAGATGGAGAGAACCGTGCCAGGCACGCCTCAACACAATGGTGTAGCTGAGCGTATGAATCGAACGTTGATAGAAAGAGCCAGAAGCTTATGTGTACAATCAGGCTTACCAAAGCAGTTCTGGGCAGAAGCAGTCAACACAGCAGCTTACTTGATCAACCGAGGTCCATCGGTACCATTGGAGCACAAAATACCAGAAGAGGTATGGAGTGGAAAAGAAGTAAAACTCTCACATCTAAAAGTTTTCGGTTGTGTAGCAGGTTGTGTAGCATATTTGCATATAAGTGATCATGGCAGGAATAAGCTTGATCCTAAATCTAAGAAATGCATTTTCATCGGCTATGGTGGAGATGAGTTTGGATACTGCCTCTGGGATGAAGAAAATAAGAAAGTGATCCGCAACAGAGATGTAGTCTTTAATGAAATAATGATGTACAAGAACAGACATAACACAGTTGCCAGCGACTCAGAGCAGAGTGGGCCAGTGTTTGTAGAGGTGGAGGACATCTCAGAAAGTCTGCAGAATGAGTTAGTTAAAGATCCTCAATCAGAGGATTCGATCGACACACCACAAACTTCTCCTCCAAAAGCTTTAAGAAGGTCTGAACGTCCTCCAAAGCCTAACAGAAAATATATGAATTATTTGTTATTAACAGATGAAGGAGAACCTGAATGCTTTGAGGAAGCATATGCTTTGAGGAAGCAATGTCAAACGGCAGAATGCCAGCAAGTGGGAGCTTTCCATGAAAGACAGAAATGAAGGTCTTTAATCTCCACATCAAACATGGGAACTAGCTGAAGTTACGCCGTTGGAAAGAAGGCACTTCCAATAAATGGTGTATCCCCGAGTTGAAAGAGGAACATGATGGTTCCAAAAGAGAATACAAAGCTCGACTGGTAGTCAAAGGGTTCCATGCAGAAGGGAAGGAGTTGACTACACCCGAACCAATAATTTGCAACCAGTTGTAAAAACTCAATACTATCAGGTCTGTGTTGAGTAATTGTTGCCAGTGAAGGCTCTACCTTGAGCAGTTGGACGTAAAGACGGCGTTTCTTCACGGAGAACTTAGATGAAGAGATATACAATGCAACAGCCAGAAAGGATTCTCCAGAAAAAGGAAAAAGAGAATAAAACTCAAGAAGAGCTTGTATGGTGGACTGAAACAAGCTCCAAGACAGTGGTACAAAAAGTTCGACAGTTTCATGCACAATGAAGGCTTCCAGAAGTGCAACGCCGACCACTGTTGCTTCTTCAAAAGATACAGGTCCAGTTATATCATTTTACTGCTCTAGGTTGATGATATGTTAGTAGCAGGTTCAAATATGGATGATATTAGAAGATTGAAGCAGCAAGATTGAAGCAGCAATTGTCAAAAGAGTTTGATATGAAGGACTTGGGTCCAGCTAAGAAGATTCTTGGAATGCAAATCACGAGAGATAGGCAAAGAGGAATTTTGCAATTATCTTAGGCAGAATACATCAACCGTATTTTGCAAAGATTCAATATGAGTGACGCCAAGCCAGTCAGCACACCCTTGGCAAGTCACTTTCACTTATCCAAGGATCAATCTCCTCAGACGGAGGAAGAGAAAGACTTCATGGGTAAGGTCCCTTATGCCTCAGCTATTGGGAGTTTGATGTATGTGATGGTCTGTATGAGACTAGACATTGGCTATGCAGTGGGAGTTGTTAGCAGGTTTATGTCCAACCCAGGAAAAATTCATTGGGAAGCAGTCAAGTGGATTTTGAGGTATCTACGAGGCACTATTGAAAAGTGTTTATACTTTGATAAGGGAGAGTTGAGAGTACAAGGCTATGTGGACGCAAACTTTGGAGGTGAAGTCGATCATCGAAGAAGCACTACCGGTTATATATTCACTATATGTCTTCACAATTTGATCAATACAGCAGCTTTTCATTTTGTTACTTTAGCAGGCCAACTGAAGCTGAACACAACTTCAGCTTATCAATAGTCACTGTCTTTGTTAACATATCTGTCGGATTCTTACTTCCTTGGATCTTCTCCAGTATTAACACATCATCTTCTAATAGAGATCCGATGAAGTGATAACGAAGTCCGATACACTTGGCAAAGAATTCAACATTTCATTCCAGAACCAAGCATATTGGACTTCGTTATCACTTCATCAGATCTCTATTAGAAGATGATGTGTTACTACTGGAGAAGATCCAAGGAAGTAAGAATCCGGTAGATATGTTAACAAAGACAGTGACTATCGATAAGCTGAAGTTGTGTTCAGCTTCAGTTGGCCTGCTAAAGTAACAAAATGAAAAGTTGCTGTATTGATCAAATTGTGAAGACAGATTGAAATCAGTCTTCAAGTGGGAAATTGTTAGTCAAAATTGGCATGTATGGCATGCATGGTTGGCCACCAACCAAAGAAATTTGTTAGTCAAATTTGGTATGCATGGTTGGCCAACAACCAACAACCCAACGAAAATTAAGGCACATGGTTGGCCACCACAATTTTGGCACTCTAATAAATAGAGACTTCATAAGTGTTTGTGCATAACTCATTTGGCTCAGAGAGGAATCCCTTTAAGCTAGAGTTCAGAGAGAAAAGCTTGGTGAGAAGAAAATTGAGAGTAATTGGTGAGAGAAAATTGAGAGTAATTTTCTTGGGTGAATTTATGAGTTGTGGGTTATAAGTGTTGTAAACACTTTGTATAATTTTTTCTCCTTTTAGTAAAAAAGATCTACAGCAGCTCCGGAGACGTAGGCAGAATTGGCTGAACTCCGTTATCAAATTTGTGTGTGTTATTATTCCGCTTTTATTTGGCATTCTCACTAATCTGGTTTTATAGGAAATTTTGCTTAGTTTCCTAGCAGTGATGTGCTGCCGTTGCTTAGGAGAGGCTGTCTTCGAAGGATTGGTGATGGTAGGAGTACGTTTGTTTTTCATTCTCCCTAGTTATTACATTCACAGTCTTACTATGAAAGCTCTTCTAATAATACGGGTATGGATGGTTTGTTGGTGTCTGATTTGATGAAACCAGGACTGGGAGAATGGGACAAGGATTTATTAGCATGATTTTTGACGTGGATGAGGCGGAGCTTATTCAACAGGTTCCTTTGTCTCATCATTTGGCAGTTGATATGTGGATGTGGAAATTTAACTCTAAAGGTGTGTATACAGTTAAATCTGGTTACAGGCAACAATATGATCACCTACAATTGGTGTCTTTTCTTTCGTCTCAAATTTGGCGATACATCTGGAAATTATAACTCCCACCAAAGGTGCTCAATTTTTAGTGGAGAGCTATGCTTAATGTCCTTCCTGTTCGTGTAGTTTTGCATCAGCGACATACTGATGTTCCTAAACTCTGTCCTATTTGTAATAATGATGCAGAAACTGTAATCTATTGTCTTGTGCAATGTTAGTTTGCAAGTACTTGTTAAGTGATGTCCAATATTGGCTAGCAGGGGCAGGTTGATAGTTTGGGGGACTGGTTTATGTCTTTGAGACAAACCTGTGATTGATAACAAGTTGAAGAGGCTGTGATGTTAGCTTGGGAGCTGTGGAACTCCAGGAATCGTCTGGTTTGGTAGCAAAAAGAGAGTAACCCAATGCTGCTAATCCATAACGCGCAGCGGTATTTGGAAGACTAGCAGTCGACTAAAGTTTCTCCAGTAACTAGTAACCAGAATTCTACTGTTTTGGGAGTAAGGTGGCAGCCGGAGTCTGCAGGAGTTAAATGTAATGTTGATGCCGCTTATAATGAGAAGATAACGATGGCTGGAGTTAGGCATGGCCGGTTCAGTGAACCGCCGGTTCGAGATGTTTAAAATTTTGAACTGGAACCGACCCTTGAACCTCTGGTTCCGGTCCGGTTCTGGTTCCGGCACGGTTCAGCATTCCGGCCACGTTCAGCACGGTTTCCGGCGAACGACTGTTCGACAAATTACGGTTTCCGATTCGGTTCCGGCATTACAGCAAAATTTTAAATAAAATAATAACTTTCTGATTCCGAATTCAACGAATAATAATAATTTTTAAAATCGTTTAAACATTTTATTAAACTATGATTATTATAATTTTAAAAGAAACTTCTATTAACTAATTAGAACTATTATTAACATTAAATTACAAATTTTTCTAATTCCTAATATAAAAACTATAAATGGAATATAAAATTAAATGGAAATGAGTTGGAAATTATTATTTTCAATACCAAGAAAATTATTTAAAAACTAATGAAGTAAATTTATGAATGGAAAATTTAAGATTAGAGAAAGGAATTTGGAACTTGGTGTAAAAAATAAAAAATAAACAATAGATTTCCAATTTAAGGAATTCAAAGCAATCGAAAACATATGAACTATGGAAATTTGAGAGAATTCTGATTGAGAATAAGAGAGAGTTATGATATAAATTGATTGTGAATAAAATCATCAACTCATCATATTTATACATGTTTCTCATTTTATAGTTTTCCAAATGTCCTTATAACAGAAAATAACAGCCCATATTTTTGGATAATTTAGCTAAATTGCAGTAAAATAAATGAATAAATGATTAAAATAAATAAATTTATTTACCAAAAATAATCAAAAACACTATCTATTCAAAAACTATTCCGTTACAGCTTTTTTTTGTACAACTTGAAAGTATTCTTCTTTTATATAACATCAACTATTCATGTACCATTTTTTTATATAAATTAAGTCAAAATGTGTATTTTTTTTTCAACAATTTTTATAATATGTACCATTTTACTTTCTTCACATAATCAAATCACTACAATCAATCAAGTGCTTAAATTTTTTATAAAACTTTTAAGCTACAATTTTTTGTGCATACCCAATTTTGGAAATCGGACCGGAACCGCCGGTTCCGGTTCATATTTAACCGCCGGTTCCGGTTCATATTTTAACATTCACATGAACCTTAACCGGCCCTTGAACTGCCGGTTCCAGTTCAAAATTATGAACCGCTGGTTTCGGTCCGGTTCTGGTTCGTCTACAGTACGGTTCAGTTCCGGTTAGAACCGAACCGGTGGCCATGCCTAGCTGGAGTTGGGATGGTTTTGCGGGACCAACCTGCGAAGTTTGTGGCGGGTCCATGCTTGCCTTTGGGACGGGTTCAAAGTGCTTTGATGCTGAAGTGATGGGTGTGCGAGAGGCGTTGGGCTGGTTGAAGGCACAGTATAAAGATTTGCGAGTGGTGCTTGAATTGGACTGTCAAATGGTTCAGCAGGCATTAGAGAGTATTTTACTGCTTAATTCTTATTTTGCTTTGTTTATTCATGATTGTAAATTGAGTTTACATCATTGTCGATTTCTTATGTTAGAAAATCAGCAAACCAAGTCGCTTATGTGTTAGCTAGGGCCACTGGTTTTATGTCTGGTTTCGTTGAGTAGTTTGATAGACCTCCATCTATTATTCATGATGTTTTGCTTTTGGATGAGATTAATAATTAAGCAGCGTTTGAATGTTAAAAAAAAAAAATTGTTATATTAAAAACGTATTTTATCATCATATTTTAATTTTCAGTATTATTTTTTATTAATATCCTTATTATATAATTTAGAATGAACTATTTTAATATTCATAAATTATTATTTCCTTAGAAGAAAAATCCTCAATGACAATGATAGTTTTGTAATCTTTATATTTAACCTTACCTTTCCATACCATCTAATCCAACAAAACAGTGTTATTAAATTTTTATTTACCATACATTTCCTCTAAACACAAACATGACACTTACAATACTTTCCCATGCCATATTTTAATAATCCTTACTTCACTTCATCCAAATATAGCATTAATGTTTCGTGGACGGAAAGACTAAATATTCTAATCGAACGAGGCCATAACTTAGGATGAAATTATATATTTAAAGAAATAATAGGTCTTAACTAATTTGAGCAATATATAAGGAGTTAATAGTATTTGCCTAAAAATTATCCCTATCGTATAATTTCCTCGATTTGTCTTTACCCTTTATTTGTTTAATGTATTCTTGTTTATTTGGTTCTCCCTAGCCTTTGTTCCTGGTTCGGTTATTATCTTTAGAATGACGCCGCCAACAGTGAATGGATTCCTAAGTTCTCTAGGTCGAGTCTGATACTCTGTTCTTCTTCTTCTTTTTTTTTTTTTTTTTTTTTTTCCCTTCCTAATCACTCCTGGAGCCAAAGCCATATGGAGTTGCCAGAACCGCAATCAACAGCTCGTTTCATCCTTGGCAAGCAGTCTTCACTGAAGCCGGAAAGAGGGTGTTCGTCTTCGTCGCCTCTGCCAGCGGAGAATGAAGAAGAAGAGGCGATCATAGACCCGAGGGTTCGGTTAATGTATTTAGCTAATGAGAGAGACATAGAGGGGATTAAGGAGCTCTTGGACTCAGGTATCAATGTTAATTTTGAAGATATAGATGGACGCACAGCTTTGCATGTCGCTGCTTGTCAGGGCTTCTCCGACGTCGTTCAGTTACTGCTCGATAGAGGAGCTGCGGTTGACACCGAGGACCGCTGGGGCAGCACTGTAATTATCTAGAACATAATTTTACATGCTAATTTATTTTGAGATATTAATTGAATTTGTTGGAATTTAGTTGCTAAATACATATAATATATTTATCTACTGAACATTTAAAGAAGATCAGGAGCCTGAAAATTGAATGTTTGATACTCTTTGTTTGTGATCAAAAGGAAAGAGGCTCGAGTTTTAGTTCTGTAGTGGCTATGGCTCTGTATTAGAATTAGAAATTTTGTATAATATTACTTCTGCTGTAAATTGTCAATCATTCCTGATGTAATATATTGTGTGGTTGATGTAACAGCCTCTTGCTGATGCTATTTATTACAAAAATCATGACGTGATAAAGCTTCTAGAGAAACATGGTGCAAAACCCCCGGTATGTGGCTTGGCTTTTCTGTTTTCTTAAGTTCTAGCTGCAATTATATATTCCATTAGCCAAAGCCTTGATCATCTTTTCTTGCTTGTACTTGATACTTTTTACATGCTTTTTTTGTCTATTTATTTGTCATTCTCTTGTTATACTAGATAGCTCCAATGCATGTACAAAATGCTCGTGAAGTTCCTGAGTATGAGATTGATCCTAGAGAACTTGATTTTTCTAACAGTGTTCATATAACAAAGGTAACTTACAGTTCCACCTCGTATTTTAGTTTTGTTTCTTCAACTATTAATGGATTTTTATTTAGAAATGAGCGAAGTATTCCTGTTTCTTATTTTTTTTTTTTTCATTCACTTTTTGATGAACCTGAGAAGTGGATAATTTTTGTTCTGGTTCATATGGTATTTTCTGTGAAGAATCAAGTACAGATCATGACAACTGTCAGCAGTGTATGTACGTGCTACTTTGAAATTATTGCATATTGTTTTGCTATCAGTAGGATTGAGTTGTTAGCATCCCTTCTAAAACATCAGTTTCAAAAGTTTCCAGGGTTAGATGATATGACAACTGTCAGCAGTCCATGTGCTACTTTGAAATTATTGCATATTGTTTCATTATCAGCTAGGTGGAGTTGTTAGCATGCTTTCTAAAACATCAGTTTAGGGAGTTTCCAGGTTTAGATGATATGATAACTATCAGCAGTCCATTTGCTACTTTGAAATTGTCGCATATTATTTGGGTATCAGCGGGGTTGAATTGTTAGTATGCACTCTAAAGCAACAATTTCGAAAGTTTCTGGGTTTAGATGATATACAAAGTGAATGTTATGTTTTGCAAGCTGATAGGTGATGTTTTTTTTTTTTTTTTTTTTTTGTTATGTTTTGCAAGCTGATAGGTGATGTTTTTTTTTTTTTTTTTTTCTTACACCATTTATTAATAAGAATTTATGCTGCGATTCTAAGTTATCAGGCATCAAGTCTTGGCCTGTTTTAGGGTTGTTTCTGGTTCTTCTAATCATGAAATAGTTTTAATTTTTTCCAAAAGATAAAAATACAGGAAGGACCATTCTGTTTTCACATTGTTGTTTTCGTGATAATCTCATTCTTGGATTAGAATGTACCAAGTAACTTTGAGAGAGAATTTAATGCCCTTGGCTCTGCATATTAAAATTAAGAAACACCACTTTACTTACAATACAACATTTTGTGCTTGAATCATTTTCTAAATGTTACGCATTCTCTGTGCTATCTTGGTTTTCTGCCCCAACTTCACACTCATGTTAATCTGCATCTCCCTGTTAGTAACGATGCAGATCTTTTGTTTTCTGTTTTTTTCTTTTCTAGTGTGGTACAGAGCAACAGTCTGTCTTTCTAATTTAGCCAAGCCTCTGTTACTTTTACCTATAGTTCCTGATATTGCTAATAATTTTATCTAGGTCTCTAAGCAGTAGTTTCTCTTTATTGTTAACTCAAATAAAATATAAAATTTTTAATTGCTTCATATTTTTTCCTCTCTCTCTCTCTCTCTCTCTCTCTCTCTCTCCCTCATCATCATCAACATTGTCATTGAGGCTGAGGAAAACATTATATAATTATATATATAATATATATGTAGAAATAGGAAAGACTTGTCTTTAATTTCTTCTTTCAATTTTGATAATATTTTCAACCTCTCCTCCACTATATATATACAAAATCTGTTTCCAATATAGGATATCTAAATCGGAATATCCTAAACTAGGAACAAATCCTTTTACACTAATTAGACAATCAAACTAACCTAGGAACACTATATTTAACTTTAATCACAGGATTTTCAACAACCTCCCCCTCAAGTTGGTGCATAGATAATTACTCATCGCCAACTTGCAAACTAAAGGATTAACAACTTGCTATGCAAAGCCTTTGGTGAAAACATCAGCCTAGTTGCTCTTTGAAGGGTTATATAGGAGACGCTTATACACCTTCACTATCTTCTCTTTTTATAAAGTGACCGATCAATCTCTATGTGCTTAGTTCGATCATGCTGCGACTGGATTGTCTTCATAATACTGATGGCTGCTTTTACTATACAAACAAAGATATATTTGTTGTTTTAACCAACTTTAAACTCTTCCATTAATTCTGCGCCACCAATAGAAGTCATAGATTCCCTGTGCCATCAAGCTTCTATACTCACTCAGCTTCTGGCCACTAGACTTGCACACAACCTGCTTCTTGCTTCTCATTGACACGCGTTTCCTCCAAGCGAAAAACACAAATAACCTGCGGTTGATCTCCTGTCATCCAGCGGAACCAGCCCAATCTGCCATCTGTTACGCCTACTTATTGTTAAATCATGTTTAGAAAATAAAAGTCCTCTACCTGGAGCTGATTTTAAATATCTCAGAATTCGATGCACTGCTTCTAAATGAGACTCCCGAGGGTCATGCATTTTCTGACTCACTAAACTTACAGCATAGCCAATATCTGGTCTAGGATGGGCAAGATAAATCAACCTCCCAACCAATCTCTGATACCTGCCAATGTCAATTGAACTTCCCACTCCAGCTTGAAGCTTATGATTAGCTTCAATAGGTAATTCTGGAGGTTTACATCCCAACATACCAGTTTCTTTAAGGAGATCAAGGATATACTTTCTCTGAGAAATAAAAATCCCTTTTTCTGACCTAGCAACTTCTAAGCAACTTTCTATACTAAGGAATAATCTAACTTTCCAAAATCTTAATCTCATCCCTAGCTCAATCAAATTTTCTCAAGCGAGTCAAATTCTTCTTCATTCAATTTCCGTCATCAACTATATCATACATAGACAATGCAAACGTGATCTTACCTTCATCGATGTTTTATGAATAAAGTATGATCAGCAATCGCTCTGAATATACAAAGGAAAGCATAGCTTTATTAAACTATTTCAAACCATGCTCTTGGTGATCTGTTTTAGCCATATACTGACTTCTCTTCAGCTTGCATACTTCTTCGTCTGGTTTTTGTCTCATCACAAATCCAGGAGGAATCTCATATACACACCTCCTTTTTCAAATCACATGTAGAAAGCATTTTACATCAATTGATGTAACTCCCAGTCAAGACTTGACTGCACAAGACAACAAAATTCTGATTGTGTTCATCTTGGCTAATAGGGGCAAATGTTTCTGATATCAACACCATAGTCTGGCTGATCCTCTGGCTACCAATCTAGCCTTGTAGCTTCAATTGAACCATCTGCCCTATGTTTAAACTGTGACACCCATTTACATGCCAACTGGCTTCCTTTCCTGGTGGAGGAGTTACAAGATCCATGTCTCATTTTTTTGCCAAAGCTCCTCAATCTCCTCAACCAACTTGCATAGCCTTCCATTTTGAATCCTGTTAACTGCCTCTTGCCAAATCCTGCAGTACTAACGAACGAAGAAACGAACAACAAAGGCTTGTATAGGAGGGGAAGCAGCAATTGCTTAGGACGATGACATGGGAAGTGGGATGTTTGTATGTTCTACTCCTTTTCTAAGAGCAATAGGGATATCAAGGCTCATTATCAGAAGGACTGGATCAAGCATTAGGTATCAGAAATCCACAGGAATTAAAGAGAACTCACCAAGTTCTTCCTCTTCTTACTCTTCCCGTACTGAAATTGGAGGGACGGTTGATCAGAGGTCTCATGCTCCACATGGTTTGTATTGTACTTAGTCCGCCGTGTGTAGGTTTTTCAAATCAGGTCCTATCCAATCTTCCTAGAGATTTGGGTGGTTGGTCTCTCTTACACTATTAATGTCTACAGAAAAAAAATCCTCCCCCTGGGGCGAAAAAGCAATGTCCATCCATTGCCTCTTCCATCTGAATATTTCTTCCCTGAAGCAAGGTGACTGGGAAGAAAATACAGATTTCAAACTCCCGAAAGGTAACATCTATACTCCAAAGTATTTCCTGGAAGAAGGATATAACACTTGTATCTTTTTTCGAGTAGTAGAGTAACCACCAAACACACACTTCAAGGCTCTAGGATCTACATTCTGCTAAGACCATTCTGATGAAAAAGCAAACACATCAACAGTACTTTAGGAGGTACAATATAAGAGTTTTTTCCTTGAAGAACCTCTAATGGAGTTTTAAAATTAAGTGACGAAGAGGCAATACGACTTGATAAGGTAGCAGCCAGTCAAAATAGCATCCCCAATATCGGTTTTGGGAGATTCATAGTGAACATAAGGGACTAGCTATTCAGTAAAATGCCTATTTTTCCTTTCTGCCTACTTCATTTTTGAGCACTGTCATTGGACCACAACTAGTCTGATTGGATTAATACATTAGAACTAAATAGGTACGAAAATCTGCATTCATGTATTCACCAATTCAGTTCTTAGGATTTTAACCCTGCGTATCAAACTGAGTACCAAATCATTTTTATGGAATTCTGAAAAACACGAAAAAACTTCATTTCTTTGTTTTTCAATCAAATAAACCAAGTCAACTCTAGTGGCAACAACTCACTAAAGGTCCAAACATCTATAACCAGAAAAGAGAGACAGTTTTAGTAAGGACCCCAAAACATCAGCATGAATAGTGCAAAAGGAATCAAAATTTTTATTTTAATCGGCAGAATGAGAATGCCTGGTGTGTTTGGCAAGTTCACAAGCATCACATACTAATGAAATTAAAATCACATTTAGCAGAGTTCACAAGCATCACATACTAATGAATTAAAATCACATTTAGCAGACAAAGTGGGAAATAAATGTCCTAAAACAGAAAAAGAGGGATGTCCTAATCTACTATGCCATTGAATAACTTCATCGGAAGGATTTCTAAAAGTTCCTAACAAAGCTTGACTAGTACCCGAATTTGAAAAATGACAAACGTCATCCAACAGATATAGTCCATCGCGCAAGCTACCACTGCCAATCATTCTCCCCATGTTCAGTTCTTGAAATATATAATGAGTTGGGTAAAAAGTTACTTTGCAATTAAGTACTTTTGTGATTAAGCTGACAAATAACAGATTAATAGGAAATCTGGGAACATGAAGAACATGGGAGAGTGAGTTTAATATTGGAAGTACAGTCAATAGAACCTATGCCAGCAATTGGTACTAAGGAGCCATCCGCAATGCGAATTTTGTCTGTGCCTTAATACTTAGAATATGTGAGGAAATGTTTTTTAGAGCCGGTTGTATGTTTATTTGCTCCTGAATTTATAACCTAAGAGGGTTTTGCAATTTTTGCAAAAAAGGTAAGGAAAGCATTACCTGAAACAGTCTGGGTTGAGGACGAATCAAGTTGTGACAACAATCGTTTCAGGGACTGAATCTCCTTATTAGAAAAGCTTCCAGCAGTAGATGGTTCCTCAGATAAAGCTCCACTATCAGATATGTGTGCCTGTCGTCAGATAAAGCTCCACTATCAGCATATGTGTGCCTGTGGCTCTAAGAAGAGACTGACCCGCTTTCTCCACGCCCTTTAGTTGCGGCGTCCAATGTAATTTCCACAGAACTCCGTTGGTGTGCGCTGTTCTTACCGCAATAGTCAAATAATGATCTTGTTGAGGAACTTGTTTCTTTGCAGCTTGGTATGTTCTCGTTTTGCAGAATTAGCAATCAAAACCCTGCCTTTGTCAATGGGTAATTGTGAACCATTAGCGTTCCTCCTCAGTCTCCTCTTGCTGTTACAAGATGAGTATCTTGTCGTAAGGATGGAAAAGGATCGTCGTCCAAACTTGGACTAGAATCTGTCATACTCGTGGTAACTTAGGCCAAGCCGCAAATGCATGACACACGTCTACTCAATGCAACTTCCTTGAACTTGAGTCGCATCATCAGTACATCTTTGCTTGAAAGTCTTGATAATAATCTAGCTTCCTGCCATAACCCACTAGTCGCAATACTTAGAGCGATGGTACGATCTCCCTGCTTGGTTCTTTTATGCAACTTTCTCGTCGCGAATCATGACCTCTGAGCATAGTTTTTTCAGTTTGTGAATACGTCTGTGAAGAAGCATCCCCATACATCTTCTTAGCTTGTATCAAGAAGCAAATATCATCGGGAAATACGTTGGCTGATAGGATTTTAATTTAACAACGACAATAATAAGAGAATTCCCCTCGGATGTCATTGTTAAAACCGGATCTGTGTGAAGACTTGTTTACAAGGTCGCTCCAGCCACAAGGTAATCATTGCAAACCTCTTGCTTCAATAAAACTAAACGAGTGACGATCAGCCAGGTAGTTTGAGTTTTCATTCTAACTGTCAACTGGACTAATCTGAAGTGAGGGACTCTCTGAGTGAAAAGCTATATCACCTTCTTTCCGTCCAACCCATACTGTATTAAAAAAAATTCAAACGAAGTGTGAAGAACTAGCAGTGGCAGAAAAACCGGAAAAAAACGAAAACCACCAAAATTCAAACGCAAAACGTGGTGCTGAGAACAGTAGGGGGAAAAAACGCGACACAAGTCGAGCTCGTCGTGAACAAGAAATCCGACGTCGACGGAGCTCGCCGGAAACAGCCGCATGCGTCGGCGAGTGAAGAACGGCCGAAATCTTCTAGTGGTGCGTGTGCACACGCGCGTGGTCGGACGGCGACGCGGCTTGGATGGAGGGCCGATCGGCGGTCCCTCTTCCTTCTGAACTGGGCGGTGACGGCCAACTCCCACTCTCGGAGGCACTGTGTGTATCTCAGCTCTATTTCAAACCAAAAACGTTGCCGAAAAATTCACGGCAATGGCTCTGATACCATGTAGAAATTAAAGGAAAGACTGCGTTTTATTTCTTTCAATTTTTGATAATATTTTCAACCTCTACTCCACTATATATATACAAAAATTGTTCCAATATAGGAAGTAATCTAAATAGGAATATCCCTAAATAGGAAATTTAATCTTATACTTAATTAGGAAGTAAAGCCTAAATATTAGGAAACACAATATTACTCTTAATCACAAAGATTTCACAATATATATATAAAATATATAGTATATATTATATATATTACTATATATTTTTAACCGTGGTTAATTGAATCAAATGTTCATGGCCCGTATCAAGCACACTAAGAGAACCATTGTGGCGCTGACTTGGAACACTGAAAAGCCCACCCTATTGTGGTCAACATTAGTTATCTGCAAGTCAATAATATATATATTTTTAACCGTGGGTTCATTGATATCAAATGTCATGGTCCCGTATCAAGCACACAAGAGGAACCATGTGGCGCTTGCTTGGAACACTTGAAAGCCACCCTATTGTGTCAACTAGTTATCTGCAAGTCAATAATAGCATTAGGGGAACATGGTACCAACATATAAGGATAGGTTCGAATATAATAGGAAGCCAAACATCATAAAGAATCATATAGCAACATAGAGCACATCATCGCACATAAAGGAATCAAAGGGCGTTCTTATTCATAGATCAAACATTACACTAAGGCAACAGGTGGACCTTCCATAGGCAAGGGGAGTGACTGACAGTCAAGGTCACTTGGATGTTACATTTAGTTACTAAAGTGCAAAAGGATATTGAAGCATATGCTCAAGGTGCTGGTGCAGCTCAAGAGAGGAAACACCCAACAGATATCCTATCTAAGTCAACTACATGTATTCATAACATAAGACAGAATCCAAGAACCAATGCCTTTTGAAATTAGAAAAATGAAACTAAAGATGTTGAAAAGGATTAAAACAAAAATCGAATCTTCCTACTAGATATCAATAATAACCATAAGACAACTTCTCATCATGCAGTTTAGACTAATAGGGATCTGATTTTTTAGAAAAATCAGGCACAAGAGCAACAAAAGCATCCCGAAAAGATAAGGAAAACGAATAAGAAAAAAGCATCCAGAAAAGGAGAAAGGAAAAGAAACAAAGATAGAGACTGAGCGACAGCAGAGGTAGAATGTAGAAAATGCAATCTGGACCATGATATTTTATAGTGAGAGTAAAGGAGAATAATAGATGGGGAAGGGGAAAATGAGGACCAATAGCCAATAGAGACTGGAAGAATAGAAAAAGACAATTGATTGAGTGAAGAGGGATAGAGAAGAAGAATGACGGAGAGAGAGATAATGAATCTGGTTGAATGCAGAGAATCTGTAACAGCTCTTGGGTTCTCCTCTTGTGTAGAACAGTTGTCTGTTCTCCATTTCTCATATAAGTTCACGCATACATACCCGAGCCAAATGGTGGAGATTTCTAGATGAAGGAACTAGAAAATTAGAACAGAGGGGGAAAAAGATGCTGAATAAAATATTATCAAGGTATGTGCCTCAAGTGATAAGGGTGACACTTTACTTTAAGCACCTTGGGAGTGCTCACTAGGCAATGCATTTCAATTTTTTGTTTTCTAAAAGTAGTGTTTTTTTTTAGCACAGGATTTTGAGTCTCGCTTGTCTACCATTTCACCACCAAAAAAATTGTCAGCAATATCAGAGGCAAGCCTATGTTTGCAAACTTTGGCTGTTGTGCACGTACCTTGAGTGCCCATAGGCTAGGCCATCCATAAGGTGTCTGCCTGGTACTGAGGCATATGCCCCTTTATAGTAGGCTTAATTACAAGAAATGCTTCAATTTTAGCACCTTTTCTAATTCTATCAGAAATTTCTAATTTTGGCAAAATTATCTAGCATCTTTTAAATTTTACAATTTTATCGGTGGTTCAATTTAGGTGAAATTATACTTGTAGTTGCTAATGTTTCAGACAAAAATTTATCAAATTTTTGTCAGTTTATGTTACTAAGTTGACAAATGTGCCTTATTGACATGGTATATTTTATTATTTTATTTTTTTTTTTTCACATAATATGTAATAAAAGAAAAACAAATTCAGACCTGTCCCATCAGTAAATTCTGGCTTATTTTGCCTGAAATTGGATCGATGATGGAATTGCAAGAATTCAAAAGGTGCTCCACAAATTTGCCAAAGTTAAATGTTTTTGATAGAACTGCAAAGAACTTTTTAGTCTTGCTGTTGAATAATTTTATTTATGGCTTTATAATTTAGTTTTGACCATTGGATGATAGTTTCTATATTTATAAAATGATACAATTCTGTAAACTAATACTTGAAAGGGTAAATGTTGGTCTGCCTAGTCAACTCAACTGTGTAGAGCGGTGGCACAGGGTATGGTTCCCCTATTAAATTTTACTGATTGGCAAGAAATTTGTGGCTGATGGATAAAGAGGAAGAAAATGTTGAAAACTTTAATTCAGGGAAAGAAGGAAGATGAACTGTTACTCGATGATAATGATAAATCACTATTAGTTTTCTCTAGGGAAGAGTTGAAAATAAAATTTAGGGTTTGCAATTGTTTCTTCTTTGTGTGTGGTTAACTATGCTATTTGGTGGGTTCTTTTTCCTTTGCAATCTTTTGTGCATCTTCTTTATTGTAGTATTGATGTAGCTAGACGGTATTATTTGGAATTCGTTAGTTTGAAATGTGATTTCTTTGTATTCTAGTGTGTGCACGACTTTAAATTAAAGATTAAACTAGTCCAAACAGTGATATTTGTAAAATGATGTTCTATTTTTGAAATTTTAGATGCTTTTGCATTTAATTTTTTATTATTGAAGTTGTGGATGTGTTTACATTTGATGTTTGCGACTGTCAAATTTATAACATCATATTAATGTTTTATTCATATTTTAATTAATGTGTGTCTCAAAGTGCTTTTTCTTTGTGCTGAGGGCTTAGTTACCTTGTGTGCCTTGCAATTTTATATTGTATCAGCTAGTTCCACTGATGCAAAAGAAAAATGAAGATCTTGGGTGCAGCATGACTTCTTTCTAAATAAAGCCTTCACTTGTCTGCACTTTTTTATTCACTTGAAAGTTTTACAGGGAACCTTTCGCATTGCATCATGGCGTGGAATTCAAGTTGCTGTTAAGACACTTGGAGAGGAAGTCCTTACTGACGAGGATAAAGTGTGGGTTGGTCATAGTTGATCTATGTATTTTCCTTTTCTTTCTTATTTCGTCCTGAACTTGTCTTTAAATTATTCATAACTTGTTTTCTTCTTCATGTTCAGCAAGGGTTTTAGGGATGAGCTTGCATTACTTCAAAAGATTCGTCATCCAAATGTTGTTCAGTTCCTGGGTGCTGTAACGCAAAGCAGTCCTATGATGATTGTCACAGAATATTTACCTAAGGTTGTCTTCTATTTCTAGACTGATGGATGCATTCAATTTGATCTGCATGGATGATGGAAAAGGGTGTAGTAGGATGGCCAGCATAAGATGCACCCCATTTTATGATATGGAGAATTCTCAGTAATAAACTTGTATTGATTGCAAATTTCAAAATTAATCCAATAATGGAATTACTAGGAAAAGGGCAAAGGATGTGGATGGAAAGTTGTGAATTGGCAAGTTTTTATGTGCTTAAAAAAAGGCTCAATCGTCAACACAACTTCAAATCTATCACCTTACTTTGCTACGGGAGAAGCTTCCAACTCTTAAGGCATCTTCTCTGTTCTTGCTGCTTTGTGATGTTGTGAAGTTACGAAATCCTCCTATCAAGATACTTCCTATAAATTTGATATACTACTGTTTAATTTCTTTTCATTGAAAAGTATGAATTAATTATCTTTGTAATTTGATGCTAACATAGAAGAGCTCAATAGTCTAAGATTTCATATGGGGCTTATCAAGACATTATGGTTTACTTAATACTTTCTACTTTTTAGTCCTTGTGGATTCTTACATGTTGGTTTGTTCAAGTAAAGTAACTACTGGGCCTGCATTTTGCAGTTTTTATGTCTCATGTTCACTGGAATGGGCTGGTTGTATGCCTTTTAGATTTCAAGTCTTAATTTTAACTTCGAATGCTTATTGTTCTAGAGGAAACATAAATTCTTTCTTACTTCAGTATCAGAAGTCGAGTCCTAGCAGGCTAGGCATGGTTTTTTACTTTTTAGGAGTCCAATATTTTAAAGGTTCGAGTCTTTCTAGCATTTATATCATCATAAAATTAACTTTAAATAGCCTAACCTGAAAGCTGTCAAATGAACACTGGTATCACTTATGCCTGCTGTCTAGTTTGTTTCAAGATCTAAGAAGTTGCTTTTTTTTTTTTTTTCTTGTTGGAATCAAACACTTTCTATCACCATCATTTCAATATCCTGGACAGTAGCTAAAGTGTTGTCACCAGCAAAACTCAGTTAGAGAAAACTTATATTTGATGTTATGTTACCTTTCTCGGATCCTGGCATGCCCTTCAGTGAAGGAAATTTGAGATCAGAAGGCCCTGAGGCATTTCTTTTAGTTTCTTATAGTATTTAATGTTGGCAATTGGTGCTATGCCGACTTTGTTAGCTTTTGTTGGATGGTTTGATACTTTGATGTAGTCTAACAATATTCCATGAGGTGTAACTGTTTGAAAGTATATGCTCTTTAATATTTATTTTTTAATTTTTTCAGTGTGATCTTTGTGCTTATTTGAAGCAAAAAGGTGCATTAAAGCCAAGAGTAGCTGTGAAGTTTGCTCTTGATATTGCTAGGTCAGTAAAGAAGTTTGCATTTCAACCCTGCTCAACTTGACGGGTTTGGATCAGTTTTACCTGGCTTTTGTTTTTTATATATATTTTTTTTCATAATCTTTTTTCTTAAAAATCAAATATGAAGCATTGTTTTATTTTTAACTTTAAATATAATTTTCTCTTGTTTTCATGTGATATATTAATATATATATATATATATATATGTTTTTCATAATCTTTTTATTCTTAAAATCAAATTGAAGCATTGTTTTTTTTTAACTTAATATAATTTTCTCTTGTTTTCATGTTGATATAATTGATATTATAATATATATCATATTAGACTAAAATAAGGTTAATGTGATTATATATTCTTTATATTAATATATATATATATATATATATAGACTAAAATAAGGTTAATTTATTATATATTTAGGATACAAATATATAAAAATCAACAAATATATATAATTAGGCTGGGTTTGGGTTCGGTCTGCCCCTTACCCCATACCCGACCCAAATCCATCTGTTAGAACTTTAAAACCCATACCCTACTGATTGAGTGTCTGAATGTTTCTGGTCGTAGCGAAAGGTAAGAAGAAAATTGATTCTGAGCTTCACAGTTAGATTCCCTTAGTTATCACACCCAATGTTCACCATCAGCATCACACCTAGAGTAGAATCAAATAATACAATCCAAGAATCAATGAAATGTAGGCATTAATTGAGGCATTGAATGATAGTGCCTAAGGGCATGGTTATTTCTGCACTTAAAGGACTCTGAACCTTTAGTGGCTTAGACTCCAGATCCGTATGATGTTTGGTTAACTAAAACAAACCCCTACTTATTTTGTCTACTACATTTAGGACTATTAGTGTAGCTCTAAAACAAAACTAAATCTAAGACCCATAAGATTATAACTCAACTTGTTTCTATAGAACAAGCAAAACTGCTGAAATATACCTGTTAATTGTTGAAATATGCACCTTGCATCGTGAAAAGGCATGTTTTCACTTTCACTAAAGTAGCTAGGCTCAAGGTAGCCATTGTACCTTTGTTCATTTTAGATAATATTCTTCAACTATGGCATATATACTCTCATGGAATATTCTGATATTCTGCAGGGGAATGAACTACTAATATTCTGTTGTATTTTGCAGGGGAATGAACTACTTGCATGAGCATAAACCTGAGGCAATAATTCATAGAGATCTTGAGCCTTCGTATGTTTTACT
Organism: Jatropha curcas; assembly: GCF_014843425.1. Next base: position 35,344 of record NW_023591443.1, on the reverse strand, counting down.
TTATACATGGTCATGTTGATACTTCTTTTGTAATTTAATTTCTTCTCAGTTGTAGTTGAGAAGTGTTTGGCATGAAGTTTCCATTATAATTCCTTATTGTCTAAACCTGTTTGAAAGTTTCTCATTTACGAGTAAGAAAACAGAAATATACTGCGGGATGATTCTGGGCATCTGAAAGTTGCAGACTTTGGAATTAGCAAGCTTCTTAAAGTTACAAAAACAGTTAAGGAAGACAGACCATCTCAAGACACTTCTTGTAAGTTCTCTGAATTGGACAAAAACTGTTCTTTCCTTAATTGTCAGTGGTGGTTATCTGGGAAAACTTTCCTTTAAGACATAGATTGGCAAAATAGATTTTTGCTTTGTTGAGGGAGGTGTAGAGGTTGTGTTGGTAATTATAATATTTTAGGGGCATTTGTTAGCCTGACAGCATCAATACTTACAGTTTTCTTTTATTATATTCTGTAAAAATCTTCCTGGGTATTTATAGCGACCTCTGTGATATGCAAAATCAATATGTTTTAGCCTTTGGAAACCTGAAGAAATGCTTCAAAGTATGATATTTCTCATTTTGGTAGGGCGATATGTGGCTCCAGAGGTTTACAGAAATGAAGAATACGACACTAAAGTAGATGTATTTTCGTTTGCTTTAATATTACAAGAGGTCTATACTCTCTCTCTCTCTCTCTCTGTGTGTGTGTGTGTGTGTGTGTGTGTGTGTGTGTGTGTGGTGTGTGGTGTGTGTGTGTGGTGGTTGGTGGCATTCGTGTGTCTGTGATCTCTATTGTATTGTCTTTCCTGTTGAAAGTGGCTATATACTGAGGCTCTCTCTCTCTCTCTCTCTGTGTGTGTGTGTGTGTGTGTGTGTGTGTGTGTGTGTGTGCATGTGTGTCTGTGATTCTATGTATTTCTTCCTGTTGAAAGTGGCTATATACTAGGACATGTTTGTCAATGTATGTTTCAGTGTACTATATATAATAGACTTTTCTACTGGCATAAACACTGACCTTAGCCTTTGGCAAATTTATAAGCTGTTGTGGTTTGTAGATCATCAAATTTTACCACATAAGTTGAAAGACACTGCAAATATGTGACTTGCATTTAGCATTTGCATTCTGCTTCTTACACAATTATCTTCTCTGCTTTTACAATCAGGATTTCATCACTTCTTTTTTGTGCTGCATGATGGGGGTAGGGGTGCTAGGATGTCCAGGTAGATGTAGTACAGGGTTCGTGGACATGAATTTTTGTTTGCACCTGAAATATGTTATGCTACTTTGTTACTAAATAAATTGTTTAGATTAGTTGTTAGTTTGACCTAAATATTTTATCATTGAGTTAAGTGCCAATTCGCAACTTTGCACTCTAACTATTGTAGATTTCAATAACTCACATATCCACTTTTATTTTGAATCTTCCTGGTAGATTGGACCCTAAAGTTAGAAACTTTAGGGTTTTATCCCTGTGGCACTTTGGAGTTTTGAGAGACTCATGATTCACTGAAGTTGCAATTTTATTATAAATAAGCACCTTCAGGGGCATATGATGGGTCTCTGAAAACTGTTACTAAAAATTTCGCCTATCAACCTCTAGGTGCAAGGTTGTGTTACTAAAAATTAAAACTTCAGGGGCATTATAAGTCTCTAGAAAACGTTGGGGTACAACATGGCTAAACGCTAAAGTTCAGGGGTAATTTTATGTAGTAAGCCCCAAAAGTTTATTTCAAAGTATCACATGATTTGTGGAAAGTAATCTGTTATATTGGAATTTTAGTCTATTTATCCCAATATTCACTTTTAAATTTTAATAACACTAACAAATTCCAGTATATCTCAATTTACCTATCGCGTTCTACTGAAATTAGTGACATGCATGTATATATAAATGTATGTGTCTGTATTTATGCATGTATTATAATTTGATTTTAGTTAAACCGGGTTGAATCTCCAACATTTTATATTATTCCTTTTGTGATTTGATGATTATTGACCTGGGTTGGTTTGGAAAACATTGATTGTCTGTTATTTAGTTATTTATTTATTTATTAGGAGAGGGGGGGGGGGGTTATTGTAGTTATTGTATTTATTTATTACGGAGAGGGGGGTTGGGGGTGTTCATGGGGTGGTGTTTTGGATATATTTTGGGCTGAACATGAATTTCAGTCTAGGGCGTCATTATTGATTGATTTTGAAATATGGCAAGTTCTTCGCTTTTCTAAAGGGGGGGGGGGGGTGTTCATGGGTGTTTTGGATTTTGGGCTGAACACTGAATTTCAGTCTAGGGGTCATTGCATTTTGAAATATGCAAGTTCTTCCTTTTCTAAATGCAAAGAGTGTGGAGGTTTTTATGCATTCTAATTGATCCCCATTACCTTCTAATGTTCTAGATGATTGAAGGCTGTCCTCCATTTTCAACAAGGCAAGATTTTGAAGTTCCTAAAGCATATGCTGCAAATGAACGGCCACCATTTAGAGCTCTGGCAAAGCGATATCCACATGGACTAAAGGAGTAATGTTATTGTTCTCCAGTTCTGTCCTTTTATCTTCCTTAGTGTTTCGACTTTTATTGCGGCGATTAAGTAATCTATATTATTAATTCACTGATTATATATGTTGTTCAAGGCTCAAATCTGAACTGTCCATTTGTTGTCCCTAAACTATGGTAGTAAATAAGAATAGAAACTGCTCTATGGAACCAGTGATCAAGTATTTTTTGAGTCAGTAAGATGTATTATATATTTCATGATCTCAGTAATTGTACATTGACAATTTATTTCTGAAAACTGTGATACCAAAACTGATCCTTTTTCCTTACCTTATTTAGATAAGCAAACCATAGATCATACTCCAGCGTTGAAGGAAACCTTAAGCACTCCATAGATTAAGTCTCTATTTTCAGATCTGCAGATATTTGTGTTTTTGGTCTGATCAGAATTTTGGCTTCTGTTTACTGGGAAAGCCAGTGCAGTTTTGTGGGTTGTGATCCATTTTGTGAGGACGCAGTTGTGCCCTGACTTGGATGGGTTCGGAGAGAGAGATTATTGAGCAGATCTGGGGCAGAGAGGTGAAATCTGTCCCTAACTACTGTTGCTTAGAGTTGAGACGAATCCAAACCTGAAAGGGTGGGAAGAGTTCAAAAAATTAACAAGAATAATAAAAGGATAACAAAAGTATGAACTCGTTTAGCTAGCCTGTCTTTTAATTTGATTGTTGTCAATATAGCATCTGTTTAGCTTTAGAAAGATGGAACAAATTTAAGAGGTTGCAATTTCTCTTTTAATATTATTTGTTCTTGTTTGCAGTTCCGGCAATTAACATCCTCCAAGTTTCTTTTCTTTAATTTTTGGGGTTTTAGGAGGTGGGGGAGGATGATGCTTTCTAATTAGTGGTAGTAATCATTAAGGAAATGTTTCCTAGATAACCATGCACCATCATTTTTTATTTTGCCATGCTTCTTTTGTTATGATTGGTTCTCCTTCAGAGGGGTCGGAATTAAAAAAGAGATTATTCTTGTTGTTTGTGCAGGCTAATAGAGGAATGCTGGAGCGCGGAGCCATATAAAAGACCATCGTTCAGGGAAATTATAACGAGGTTGGATAACATAAACAACCGAATTGCTCAGAAGAATAGATGGAATGTTGGACCGCTTAATTGTCTTCGTAGCTTCGAAGCCATGCTGAAGAGGGATCGTCTAAATCCAAGCAGCTATTCATCTCGAACTATAAGCAGATGACAAAAAAATTAGCCTCAATATATAGAGAATTTAGTTTTTGTTGTATCGAGCTCTGTTTTTTTCTGTCCCTTTTATTGTTATGAAATAATAAAACTCTCATTCTAATTGATGAAAATCTTCATGATAATAGGGGAGCTTGCACGTCTTGGTTTTAGATCTTTTTTAATTAATTAATTAATTAATTTGGCTTTTGTATTTCATAACTGCCTATTTTGACACGATGTTCAAACAACCCTTTTGAGACTTATTAGTGAGTCATAATTGGATGGCATGTAATATAATCAAATGTATTTTTAAAATTAATACATATACTGAATATAAAACAAGACAGTTAAATTTAAGCGTGCCATTTACATGTTTTAATAATCATGATAATAATAATAATAATAATAATCATGTATCGTTTGGCCTCGTGAAAAATATGTATCTATGTTAAATTTTGATTAGAATTTTTATATTTGCATCGGATTAAGAATATCTATAAATGTTTGAACTTTTAAAATTTTTTCTATTTTAGCGTGTTTGAAAGGAAAAAAAAAAAAAATTGTGATCGAGTGTTTAAACTATTAAAAGAGTTGAATATTCCCGTTTGCGCTTAAATTGCACAGGGGAGTTTCTATAAATTCTAATCTTGCTTCCTTATAAATCTGTTTCAATAAATTCTAATCTTACTTCATAGCAAATCTTTTGGATTTAGAGCTTGTATTTTGTTAATATGCATAAACTTAGGAGAGCACTTGTTATCTTTATGTGATAAATTTATTGGTTTTGTCATCATAGAAAAGAGAGAGATTATTGGGTAAGGTTAATTTTATCCTAAAATTTTGATAATTATGCAAATCAAATAAATTTAATATTTTTATATATGCTAAAGATATTTTATGCATAATTTATTATTGTTGAAAATTATTGAAGAAGTCAAGCTTCTACAATTCAAGATTTTTTATTTGAAGACCATGAAAATTAACAAAAACACTTTTAGTGGTTAGCATTTTATTAAGTCTTAGAAATTATTGTAGGATAGAGAGAAAATTATATTATAAGCACAAAAATTTATTTTATCTCTTTTAAAATCATTTTGAAATATTTTTGATAAAAATATTCAAGGCTTGCGTACATTCAAGATTTTTTTTTATTTGAAGACCATGGAAGAATATAACAAAAAAAACCCACTTTTAGTGGTTGAAGCATTTTTATTATTAAGGTTTAGAAATTATTGTAGGATAGAGAGAATTATATGTATAATAAGGCACAAAAATTTGTATTTTTATCTCTTTTAAGAAAAATCAATTTTGAAAAAAATATTTTGATTAAAAAGATATTGAGGATGAGGTAGGGGCCGCAAATTATTGGCTTTTCACGGTTACCCAGAATGAAAAAGAGTTTTTTGAATTGAAATAAAATTGTTGGTGTGTGATTAAATGAGTTTTTTGGCGCAAAATAGAGAGAAAATTATATTATAAGCACAAAAATTTATTTTATCTCTTTTAAAATCATTTTGAAATATTTTTGATAAAAATATTAAGAGGATATAGCCCAAATTATTGCTTTTCACGTTTACCCAAATGAAAAAGATTTTTGAAATAAAACTTGTTGGTGGTTATTAAATGAGTTTTTGCAAAAACTGTTCTATTTCTGACATAGCTGTCTGTTTCTATTTTAAAGTAACACAGCTTTCTAAAATAACTTCTCCATCTTCAAAGCTTTGCATGTGTATATGCAATAAGTGCTCTAATAGCCATTTAAATACAGCCTATGCAATGTCTCTTTAAACTCACATGTTAGAAAATATTCAATACTTTATGGAGTAAACTCCAACGTCATTTATAACAGGATCATCATCCCTTTTGTATAAAAACCTTTTCCTCTTTCAAAAGCAATGGTTGTCAAGAGTAAGAGATCATTGTTCAAAAGATTCAAATCTCTCAAAGCTCTCTCTTCAACCCTCTTCATTTCTTTTCTTCTCCATTCTTCAAGAGATATTTTTAAGGGAAAAAAAATTGTTAAACAACTCTTTTGAAGAACAATTCTGAACTTACCTTCTGTTTTTAAAATCTGTTTTCTATTCTTCATGCACTTATAGTTGTATTTCTCTTTGTCTATATAAATTGTTGTAATCTGTTGTAGACTAGAAGTTTTAAATGAAAAATATTTTTTTTAATAGCTTATGTGGGAAGCTATATTATAAAAGGTTATCAAGCGACCTTCTTCTTGTATAAGATTTTAATGTCTTGATTTGAGTTTTCTGTTCTTTGCAAAATAGAAGAGTAGAGGTTGACTAGAACATATGAAATCTAGTGGGTTAAAGATTAGATCTAGGTTTTGATCTATTTCCTTGTAATTGTTGGTTTGTCTCTTACCCTTTAAAAGAGATAACATAGTGGAGGATCTCAATATGAGTCTTGAGGAGTGGATGTAGGCGAGATAGTGCAGAACCACTATAAATCTCAGTGTTATTCTTCTTCTTTTTTTTTTTTCTGAAGTGTTGTTTGATTATATTTTTATTACACATTTGTTAATATTTTTAGAAATGCAAAGTTGTTTATGATTTTCAGTTTCTAATCGTGCAATAAGCTTTATCTTTGTGGATCATTATAACTCTGGATTTCTATACTGTGATTTCTTCAAGTTCTAACCTATCCTTTTATATTTAACAGAAATTAGAATGTGAGTTATAATCAGTTTTCTAATCTTTCATAAGCTTTGTGAGAAAGTTCTAAACTTGATAACTATCTTTCACAAAGGCTTTCTAATTCCACTGGTTTAGAATTCTAAACTTACATAACGGGACTCACAATCTAGTATCAGAGCATGTCTTTTTACTTGCCAAAACTTAACAGCTTAAGAAAAAAGATCCCATGGCAGCCCCATTACCTTTTATATCCTTAGAAGGTCAATATATTTCTAGACCACCTCTGTTTAATGGTTCTAATTACTCTTACTGGAAAACCAGAATAGAAAATTTTATTAAATCAGTTGATATAAATTGCTGGAGGAACATTATTTCTAGTCCTCGCATCCATATAAAAACTGTTGAAACCAGAAGTGTTCCAAAAATAGAAGAAGAATACAATGATACTGATTGGAACGATATTTCTATACATGCAAGAGCCATTAATATTCTTCACTGTGCATTAGATCCAACAGAGTATAACAAAGTTTCTGGATGTAAGTCAGCAACAAAAGTGTGAAAAAAACTTAAAGTTACCTATGAAGGAACAAACTGAGTTAAGGAATCTAGAATTAATATCCTTTGGAGAGAATATAAAATGTTTAGTATGAAAGAAGAGACTCTAGCTGAAACTAAATTCCAGATTCACAAATAGTCAATCCTTTGAGAACTCTCGGAAAGGAAAATTTCAAAATATGACATTGTTAAGAAATCCTTAGAATTTTGCCCAAAAAAGTGGGATTCTATTGGAACTATCATGAACTATAAAGAGACTCCAATAACCTAGCTATGATTATTTTATTGGAGCTCTTGTTTTAGAAGAGATGAAGTTTTCTTTGACTATAGAAGATAAGAAGAAGAAAGGACTATCTTTGAAAGTTGTTTCTAGTAAAGATAGTTTTTCTGATCTTGATAGTGATGATCTAGCTCTTATTGCTAGAAAATTCAAAAAGTTCTATAAGAAAGGTGGAAAGCCATAGAAAAATTCAATAAAAATAACTTTTCACCTAAAAATAGTAACTTGCCGTAGAAAGAATCTTATGAAGTCGTTTGTTATGAGTATAAAAAACCTGGTTATATCAAGCCAAACAGTCTAAGCTGAAAAAAAAAAAGTTAAAGAAAGAAAAGTTAAAACAAGCATTTGTAGCTGCTTAGAGTGATTCAGATGATTCTAATTCTGAAAGCCAGAATGGTAAGGAGGAAGTTGAAAATATTGTCTGATGGCCATTACCAATTCTGACTCCAAGGAAATTAGCACTCTGACTTCATCACATAAAGCTGAAAATAGCAAAACAGAAACAGCAGGCCACAAGCAAGATGAAAGCAATGTAAGTATCTCTGAACTTGAATCTGAAAAGTGATCTTCTTGATACTTATAATAATCTTTGTACTGAGTTTGAAAAACTTCCTAAAAAATATAAAGTTCTAAAGAAAGATTACAAGAAAATAAAAATTGATAAGTGTTATTTTTATTGTATTTTAAATATAGTTTTTACGAGGAATTTTAGTATTTTTAATTACTTTAATTAATTTTTATTCAGTTTTATTTATGTTTTCGTTTAAAGCTTCTTTGAATCATATTTCACTTGATCTTAAGGAATTTTGTAGGCTTTTGATAGGAAACCAGCTAAAAATATAGAAAAGAGTGAAGTTAAGCAAAACTCTCATAGGCTGGCACGCCCCAGGCGTGCAATCTAGCACCCTCGTGCTGAATTTAAGGGAAATTATCATGGAGACTCAGAGCTTAGCACGCCCTAGCCGTGCTATCTGGCACACCCGTGCCTGAAGAGAATGTCGATCCAAGGGCGTGCTCACTTGAGCACGGCCCATACTGCATCCACCCTGGAGACTCAGAGCCTAGTATATCCAGACAGTGCTATTTAGCACGCTCGTGTTGAATGCTTGACTTCATATTGGGCCGAAAGACAACTCTAGCCTATGCCGCTTGCACGGACCCGCATGAGATGCTTTTTTGACGTGCCAATCAAGTTTAAATCCTATCAAGCCGCTAGAAGAATCCTAAATTGGAAGAAATACAAAGCCTAAACAGTTTCCTACATCAAATCGATTTCTTCCTCATTAGAGATTCTATTTCCTAATCATCAAATCGATTTCTTCCTCATTAGAGATTCTATTTCCTAATCAAGTTTGGAGATTTCCCAAGGAGTCTATAAAAAGAGAGAGATTAGCTAGGTTATTATCATCTTTTGATATCTGATTCTCTTATTCTCTAGATGGTTTTCTCTCTCTTTAAGACTTCAAGTACTCAAGGTGGTGTCAAGATTCAAGGAAGCCATTCAAACCAATCGTTAACTAGTTTTTATTTTTAAACTCTCTTCTGTTTATTATTCTTTATGGGATTATTTACAAATTTAATTGAGTTTGATTTTTTCACTATGTCGACCTAAATCTCTTTACTAGGGATATGATGTAGCTTAAATTCAACTCCAATTTATGATATTATATTTGATTTTCTTTATTCAATTAAAATTTATTATTGATCTTAATGCTTTTCTCCCCTGATTAATTTATTTCATTAATCACTGTCAAGAGGGAGAAAAGGGTTTATATGAACAGGTTAATAAATTTTTAGGGAAATACAAACTTTTGATGCCCGAAGCTAGGATAGGGTGACTCAGGGAGATTCTTCATAAAATTAAAGAGCTTAATTTAATGAATTCCCTGAATAATCACAAGAACTTAATGATAGAATCTATGTTTGGTTGCGCCATTGAGAGATGTGTAATTGACGTGGTTAAAATAGCTAATAAAACATCGAGAGACTTATTAGAGAATTTAGCATTATTTCCCATAAAAATAGCTAATAAAACATCGAGAGAGCTTATTAGAGAATTTAGCATTATTTCCCATTATTGAATAATTAAAATTGATTATCAAACTAATAGGATAAACTGGATAGAATTAAGAGAAGTTAAAATCCCTAGTAAATTTTAACCATTGATTTTTTTTCAACAACTTCTTGCTTGATCTCATTCTTATTGTTTTTACTTTAATTCTTTTATTTTCAAATATATTCTCTTTATTGTCGCTTAAATAATAATAGGTTAACATAATTTTGGTACTTGGTATATAATCTTCGTGGGACGATACTCTACTCACTCTTTATAACTTGTTGCGATTTCGTACACTTGCGAAAAAAACCTGTCAAAAACTGAACATAATCATTTGAAAGATGGTTTTATCAAGAAGTTACATGCAAGGATCTTATTATAGAGATCAAAGATCTTAAAGAATGGAATGAGAAGTTTTTTGAAAATCTGAAACACTTTGAGGAAAAATGTAAAAGTCTGAATTCTAAAAACGAAACTTTAAAATTTGAGATTAGAATTCTAAAGTCAATTTCATAATCATTTACAAAGGAAAAGACAGGCTCTGGCTATGATGGTCTTTCAAGACAAAATCAGTTTTCTATTAAGAAAAATGTCATTACTAATGTTGTGACTTTAGAACATCAGAAGAACTTTGAAAAATCTGGCAGTCTTAACAAAAGGAAAAATAATAGCAAGAAGAATGCAAAAGAATCTACACCTATTACTACTAACCTTCTAGGACCTAATATCTGTTGGGTACTTAAATCTGCGTGATGATTTCAGGTGTGCCTAAGGAGTGAGCTTAGAATAGAAATGTGATACATGGATAGCGCTTGTTCTAGGCATATGATTGGTGATAGAACGAAATTCGCCACATTAGAAAAGAAGAAAGGAGGTACAGTGAACTTCGGAGACAAAGCTAAAGGTAAGATTATTGGTATTGGTGTTGTAGGTTCTAATCCTTCAATAGAAGATGTATGCTTAGTGGAAGAATTTCATTATAACTTATTAAGTGTGAGTTAGATTTGTGATAAAATAGAAGAGTAATCTTTGAACCTTCTCATTGTGAAGTACAAAATATGCATGATAACAAAACTTTATTTGTAGGAAAAAGATTTGGAAACATATACCTAGTTGATCTTTCTGATATGCATAACCTACACATATGCTTAGTTTCTGTTGTTAATTCTAGTTGGTTATGGCATAGAAGACTAGGACATGCAAGCATGCACCTTATTTCTAAACTGTCAAAGAAAGATTTAGTTTGTGGTTTGCCAAAGTTAAAATTTGAAAAAAATCACATCTATAATACTTGTCAATAAGGCAAACAAACCAGAACATCTTTCAAATCTAAGGGCATGGTTTTTACTTCTAGACCTTTAGAATTGCTGCACCTTGACTTGTCTAGACCTGTCACTCCTTCTAGACTTAGAGGTAAATCATATGCATTTGTCATTATAGATGATTATTCTAGATTCTCTTGGACACTCTTCTGTAGAAATAAGGATGATTCATATGACTTGTTTGTTCATCTTTTCAAAAAAATACAAAACGAAAAAGGATACAACATCACCGCAATTAGAAGTGACCATGGAAGAGAGTTTGAAAATTAAAGATTCGATGCTTTTTGCAATGAATCAGGAATCTTCCATAACTTCTTAGCACCTAGAGCACCCTAGCAAAATGGAGTAGTGGAGCACAAAAATAGAACACTTCAGGAGATGGCCAGAACCATGCTGAGTGATTCTAAGTTGCCAAAGTACTTTTGGGCAGAAGCTGTTAACACTGCCTATTATATTCTAAACAAAGCTTTAATAAGATCTAAACTTAAAACGACTCTATATGAGCTATACAAAGGTAGAAAGCCAAGTATTGGCTACTTTCACATTTTTTGGTGTAAATGCTTGATTCTAGATAATAAGAAAAATCACCTTTCTAAATTTGATGCTAAATCTTATGAAGGAATTTTTTTAGGATATTCTAGTAATAACAAAGCATATAGAGTGTTTAACAAGAAAACTCTAGTTGTAGAAGAATCTATCCATGTTGATTTTGATGAATCTGATTCTACGTCTAGAACTTTAGAAAATGATGATATTATAAACTAATCAAGAAAAGCAAAATGAACTGTCAGAATAATTAGAATAGCCTGAACATGAGCAGAATGATGTTAACCAGGCTGAACCAGAAGATGAACATGAATATCAGAATATCACTGAAAGTCAAATGCCAGGAACAGAAAATGAGAATTCTGACTTACCAAAAGAGTGGTGATTCCACAAGTATAATCCTCAAGAGGATACCATTGACAACCCTTCAAAAAGGATGATGATTAGAGCTCAACTTAAGAAGATATTTTAGTAATATTGCTTTCGTTTCTCAAATAGAACTTAACAATATAGAAGATACTCAAAATGATGAAAGTTGGATTCTTGCTATGTAAGAAGAACTAGATTAGTTTGAGATAAACCAAGTTTGGAAACTTGTTTCTAGAAGATAAACCAAGTTTGGAAACTTGTTTCTAGACCTAAAAACCATTCTATTATTGGAACAAAATGAGTGTTTAAAAATAAGCTTGATGAACATGGTAATGTTGTGAGAAAGAAAGCTAGCTAGATTAGTGGCTCAAGGGTACAACCAAGAAGAGGGCATCCATTTTGAAGAGACCTTTGCTCTGGTTGACAGACTTGAGGCCATCCGAATGCTTTGTGTATTTGCATGTTTTAAAAACTTTATGTTGTATCAAATGGATGTAAAGAATGCTTTTTTAGATAGATTTCTAAATGAAGAAGTGTATGTAGAACAACCACCCGGTTTTGAAGTGTATGAAAAACCAAACCATGTTTATAAACTTACAAAAGCTCTTTATAGTTCAAAATAAGCTCCTAGAGCTTGGTATGAAAGATTAAGTAAGTTTTTATTAGAAAATGGTTTTTCTAGAGGAAAGGTGGATACTACATTATTTATTAAGAATAAGGCACATGATATTCTAGTTATAGAAATCTATGTTGATGACATAATCTTTAATTCTACTAATGACCTTCTTTATAAGGAATTTTCTAAGATTATGCAGGAGGGGTTTGAAATGTGTATGATGGGAGAATTAAACTTCTTCCTTGGGCATCAAATCAAACAATGTGACAATGAAATCTTTATAAACAAGGCAAGTATGCTCGAGAACTGTTAAAAAGGTTTAGATGGAGAATGCTAAGGTATGTAGCACACTAATGAGCCCAGCCTCAAAATTAAAAAAAGATGAAAATGGAAAGGATGTGGATATTAAGTTGTTTAGAAGTATGATTAGTTCTTATTAAGTTGTTTAGAAGTATGATTAGTTCTTTACTATATCTAACTGCAACCAGACTTGACATTCATTTTAGTATTTGTTTATGTGCTAGATTTCAATCATGCCCTAAAGAATCTCATTTAATTGTTGTAAAAAGAATTCTGAGATATCTTTGTGGAAGTTCTAATTTAGGTCTGTGGTATTCTAAAGATGACATATTTGATCTTATTGGGTATAGTGATTCTGATTTTGCAGGAAGTAGAGTAGATAGAAAGAGTATGTCTAGAACTTATCAGTTTTTGGGTAGCACCCTTGTATCTTGATTTAGCAAGAAGTAGATTTCTGTTGCTCTCTCTAATGCAGAAGTAGAATACATCGCTACTGGAAACTGTGTTGCACAAGTTCAGTGGATCAAGCAACAATTAGTAGACTATAGTCTAAAATTAGAAACAATTCCAATTAAGTGTGATATTCAAGTGCTATCAACTTGTCTAAAAATTCAGTCCAACACTCTAGAACCTAGCATATAGAACTTAGACACCACTTCATTCGTAATCATGTTCAGAAAGGTGATATAGTGGTTAAGTTCATCCCTACAAAAAAGCAATTGGCAGATACTTTCGCTAAGCCTTTAAATAAAAGCAAATTCTGCTTAAGTAGAAGAGAACTGAGTATGTTGATTCTAAACTCTTAAGCTCTGTTTATTATGTTCTAAATGCTTTCCTGTGCTTGAAAATGAAAGACATGTCCTATGTTGTATGTTTTTGCAAATTCTAATTATGTGTGCACCCTTCTGAAGTAAAGTGTTTTTGTGTTTAAAAGAACTTAACTGAGTTCTGATGTAGAGTTCTAATGTTGCCATCTACATCAGATTCTACTTTTTATATTAGACAAGTCGAGTCTGTCTTTTATTTTATTTTATTTTATTTTGTTTAATTCTTTTATTTATAATTTTTCATGGGGTTCCTTCTTCCATCATTTCAGATAGAGATCCGAGATTTAATTCTAGATTTTGGAAGAAGCCACATGAGGCCCTGGGTACTAAGCTGAATTTCAGAAAGCTGAATTTTTCAGCACAGCTTTCATCCTCAAATCTGATGGGCGAGTCAGAGACGGGTTATTTCAGAGTTTGGAGGATGATGTTAAGATGATGCTATGAGTTTAGAGGGCACGTGGGAAGGAAGTACAGTTCGACTTTGTAGAATTGCCTACAATAATAGTTTATCAGTCGAGTATTCAGATGGCCCCTTTTGAAGCACTATATGCAGGAGATGTAGACTCCACTATGTGGCTCGAGAATCGAGTGAGGGCAAGATTATAGGTCCAGATTTGATTCGAGACATAGAGATAAGGTCAGAATTATTCAAGAGATAGAGTGAAAGCAGCTTCAGATTCGATCAGAATCTTATGCGGATTTGAAGAGGAAAATATAGAGATATGCAGTGGGAGATAAAGTTTTCTTTAAAAAGGTAATCTCTGTGGAAAAGATATTAGATTCGAAGAAGGTAAGCTTAGTCCTAGGTCATTGCGTCCATATTGAGAATCATTGAGTGTGTGGGTTCCATTAGCCTATAGATAGCTTACCACCAGACCTGGATATGATACATAATGTTTTCCATGTGGCTCTATGTATGAGGACGTAAATCGGTCCGACCCATCACAGTGCTCTATTTCTCAGCTTTCCAAAAACATATTCTTATGTCGTAATCCAAATACTTGTAGCTCAACGTATGATTTTAAATACCAAAAACTCGTTCTGTTTATGTGTCTTACCTTGTATATCCCGAAATGATTGTCCATTTTGACCCACTCGAAATGGCAAAATAACGTATTATGTTCTTCATAAAAATTGTAGCTTTACTACTTATCTTCCAACCCATCCTTCTTACAGACATGTGTCCAATTTCGAGATACATAGCTCAACCTTATGGCTTAAACACCCAAACTGACGCTGTTTTGGACGGGCTACATGCATCAACTAAATTGAAGTACCCCATTTGACCACTATAATGACGCAATATTAGGCTTCTGGAATTATTCATAAAAGTTTGTTTGCCCTGTGGCTTGAGACTTCCTCTCGTTCGGGATTGTCATGTTTGAGTGTTTGGTTAAGTTAGGAATTCAAGAAACATTGGGACTTGTTCTGCGGAATCAGGTTCTCGATCTGTTTGGTTCGTGTCCTAAGCTTTTTTTTGCTGATTTACCATTTGAATCTGGGCTGTGGTCCCGTTCTTTTCATTCAATTTGGAGCCCCATAACTCAAATTATGTGTTAAAAATCCAGCAAGGGTCAAGTTTATGAAAATGCTGAAAAGTTCTTGATTTATGTACTTTTATACTATATTAAGTCTACATATATCTATAAAAAATTTTGAACTGATGAGTATTAAGAAATGAAGAGGTTTTGATTAAGAATTATTGCTTTTGTGAAAGATTGATTTTGATTTGGGCTCTACTATGCATGATTGAGACGTGGTATGATGAGATGGATTTTGTTATTGTGAAGCTATGATCATATGCTAGGGTTATCAGCCCCTTATAAATAGGCGGACGCGCTTATTTGTGTGAGGGTGTGCTCATAGGCACGGCAGGTGCTTTCATAGTCCTCCGGGTATGTGATGGGTGGGGTGGCGCTAATATAGGCCACGATCAAATTTGCTTATGTTCATTCTGCATGAGTACGAGCCTTAACAAAAAAATGAAATTTTATTGTTGCTATAAAAGAATGGAGACATATTTGTATTTATAATATTCTCATTGCTTTCAAAGTATTTGAATTAAATGAATGCGGTTTCGGTATTTATATAGTTGAGTAATTTAAAATTTGCCTTGGCTATTCTTGTTAATTAAATTGTTGGTTATTTAGCACCACTGAGTCTTCCACTCAGCGCGTTGATTTTTATCACGCGCAGGTTCGGAGCGGAGGGTGTTCTTCAAGACCAGAGGAGTAGCATCAGAGTAGATATCACATTTTGGGTAGGATATTTTGTAAATGGTGATTTTTGGCATGTATATTATAAATATTGTGTTGTGAAGGGTTTGGATATAATAAGTTTTATAATGTATTAAGAGTTATGATTATTTAAGGAAAATAACATCTTATTATATTTTTGGTTGCTATGATGATTATAGATTCCTTGAAAAGAATGTGTTTCGCAATATTATGCGTTGTTGATGGATATTTTAGAAGTGCGTTGTGGTATGTTTGTGTTTGCAATTGGAGTTTTGGGGTTGGGGAGAAAATTGAAAGTGTGTATATTTCTTTGATGTGGCAAGGTTAATTTTTTAGGGAAACTCTTCGCGAAATTTTCGTAGGAATTTCCTTTAAACATTATTTTTGTAAAAAAAAAAAAAAAAACAAAATGTAATTATTTTGCCTCCTTATGAAAAATTCACCACTTCTAATTTGGATCTAGCTTTAAAAGTGACATAAGACGTGCTCCGGCACCGATTGTGGCATCCGGCCGTCTGTTCTCCGGGATTGGCGACGTTCTCCGGGATTGGTCGGTGGGTGTTATAGATACACTTCGTCTCTTCAAAATTTTGATTTTTTTAGATTTATGCTATTATGTGAAAATTTGGGGATTTTGTATGAATTGCTTGAATTGTTGAACTTTGATTGAATAATTGTGCTCTTGGGTGTATTTGAACATTGTTAGTACGATTAGTTGGTTAAGAGAAAACTCCTACCCTTGTTCTCCCATTTTGGCTGAACCATGTTTAAAGTAGGAGTTGAGTTTTCTCTTCAATTAATGTATTGATGAGCCTCTAAATGTGTTGTTATGGACATACCTAATGGGTAGTAAAGTTAAATTGTACATATGTTATGTTTTAGTAATTTTTCGTATGAGTGAAAATTGTTTGAAATTGGGGGAAAATGTGAAATTGGTTTAATTGATGCATGCTAATGGTTTAAATGGTTATTTGGGTGCATAAGAATAATGTTAGCATGCTTGATTGAAGAGGAAACCTCCTCCCCTTGACCGCCATAAAGAGACTGAACCACCCTAGGGTCGTAAGGCTTACTTTATCTTTTTATTTGATGCTTGGACCTTCTAAGTTATACTAAATATATGTTTTGAGTAATGGTAACCCGATTTACATAGGTATGATATATTTGATAATTTTTTTATATGTTTAAAGTTTATGAGAAATTGGGTTTAAAATATGTGTACCTTGAATTGCATATGGAAAGTATAACTTATATGGTAAGATTTTATTTATGATAAATCTTATTATGACTTTAAGAAAGTTTTAAAAACAAAAGTTTAATGAGAAATTTCCTATGTTAGTAATTGTGCCTAAGTATGAAATTTTCATGAATTACTTAAACTTTGAAATTAAGCTACCATTATAATTTCAAGAAGACTAAAGTACAGTAAGTTTTATGAGAAGTATTATGAATTAAGAAATCAAGTTATGTTTTTGGGCTCTAATATACTTGGTATGAATTTGATGTGTGATTTGACTTATTATGTAAGATGAGAATGCTCAGCATTTGATGCCATTATGATATGAAGCTATGATCAATGCTAGGCATGTGGAGCCTTATGTTAGAGTGGACGCGCTCCATATGTTATGATGAGGCTCTTGGAAGCCCTATACTATGTTGCATTAAGACATTATTTGAATAAGTTTATGGAAATCTTATTCGCTTCATTTTCGTCCTAAATGTATGCGAGCCCCTTTTAAAAAAATATTTTTTTTAAGGGAAATTAAATTAATGAGATTATGATTTATTTTAGTTAATCTGTAGTTTAGGAATAAATTGATTTATATTATTCAAATGAATTTTTCAAAGCATTGATTAATCGGTACATGGTTTTAAAATATAATAGTATGTTATTGGTAAAATAAAATGTCTAAAGTAATGAACTTATTTGATATGAAAGGATTAAGTTTTATTGGTAAAATAAATGTCTAAAGTAATGAACTTATGATATGAAAGGATTAAGTTATTTATGTTATCAAATTGTAAGTTTACTTTGATATTTCTTTTCCTATAAATATATATGCATGTTGAATATTCAATGATTTTATTATTGTGAACCTTTTTATGAAATTTATGTTTTAAGTATGTTGCCATCGCAATGTTGGTAAGTATGTGATTTCTGAGCACCACTGAATTTTATACTCAGTGCATTGATTTTTATCACGTGCAGGTTGAAGACCGTGGTTGCTGCTCGAAGACCGGAAGAGTAGCATCAGAGCAAAAGGGACCATTTTTGCAGTAGTAGTATTAGTTTTATGCAATTAAAAATTATGGCATGTATAATTATTATTTACTTGGAGATTATGTTATTTGAATTATAACTTAAGCATCTTTTTAAAAAATTATTTTGGTGTATATATTTGGACATAAGCATGGGACCTATTTAATGATTGGATATAAAATAATTATTAAGTTAGTTGGCATGGTTGGTTTATTAGGACTTGATCTATGAATGAATGCATTTACTTTGATGATTATCGTGATGCTAATGAGAAATTTCATAGTTATGAAGTTACAGAAGTGTTGTTGCATTGTGTTGATGATTTAGAGTTTGTTGGGGTTTGGAGTTTGAATTTGGCAGTGTTTTAGTATTCACATTTTTTGCGAGCCTAGTTTTTAGGGGAAACTCTTGTAGTTTTTCTGTAGGATTTTTTCCAAATCGTTTTCAATATATATATATATATTATATATATATATATATATATTATATATATATAATATTTTCTGTAGGATTTTTCCAAATCATTTTTCAAAAAAAATATATATATCAATTACAAAATATTACTTGCTAAACTTGCGAATACTAAATCACTTCTAATTCATAACCTGATTATATGATTTATATGTTAGTTAGAACGATACCTCCGGCACTAAATGTGGCATCCGCCTTCAGGTCTCTCGGGACTGGGCAGTGAGTGTTACATGTTTTCATGCGAACAAAATATGCTTATCTTGAGTAGTTATTTCTAATTGTTAGACTTTAGAACTTCGGTTCTAGTTCTAAAATCAGTTTCTTCTCTTATCTATGTTTTGTTCTAAATACCCATTAGTGCTTATATTGCATTTATTCAGGGGGAGTTTCTATAAGTTCTAATTTTGCTTCATTAGAAATCTTTTGAATTTAGAACTCGTATTCTGTTAATATGCATAAACTTAGGGGGAGTGATAGGTCTTATTTTTATAGTATTTTTAATATAGTTTTTATTAGGATGTTTAGTGTTTTTAATTACTTTAATTAGTTTTTGTTTAGATTTATTTATGTTTTTAATTAAGTTTTCTTGTTTTGTAATAAGTTTGATTTGAAGGGTTTTTACTAGGAAAATAGCCAAAATTTGCATCAAAGAAGGTTGGAATTGAAATAGGGAGATAAAAGCTCAATATAGCCAAGTCAGTAAAGTACACGACCTGGCCGTGTCAGACGCCACAGCCGTGTCTCTAAGAAAGCTGAAAATTCAAGTTGACCGAATTTAATTATTTAGCCAGTGTAGATTTGAAGCCTGGGCGTGTCTTGTGCATGAAGCTGTATGAGAATAATATAAGACTTACCTTGTTTGAGTTTCAGCACTATTTGGTCAAAGAAGACTCTTAATTGGGAAGAAATACCACACGAATCAATTTCCTACTCAAATAATATTTCTTCCTAATTAGGCCAGCTAATTTCCTACTTGGATTCAAAGACATCTTACAAAGTCTATATAAAGGGAGATTACTGCAGCAATTGAGCAATGATCGAATCTTCGATCTTAGATCTTTGTTCTATTCTTTTTTTAGTTTTCTCTCTTTAAGACTTCAAGTATTCAAGTTGGCGTCAAGGTTTAAGGAAGCTACTCAAGCCAAGCGTTGGCTAGTTTTTATTTCTAAAATCTCTTTTTGTTTATTATTCTTTATGGGGTTATTTACAAATTTAACTAAGTTTGATTTATGTACTATATCGAACTAAATCTTTTTACTAGGGATATGATGTAGTTTCAATTCAACTCCTGTTTATAATATTAGATTTGATTTTCTTTATGAAAGTAAAATTTATTATTGATCTAATGCTTCCAGGCAGAGTTTTTCCCCTGGATTGATTTGTTTCATTAATCACTTTCAAGAGAAGGGTTTTTGATATGAACAGGGTAATAAATTTCATGGGAATAACAACTTGATGTGAGAGCCAGATGGTTTGACTCATGGGAGGTTTTCATAAAATTAAAAGCCTTAATTTATGGATTCCTAAATAATCACAAGAACTTAATGATTTAATCTATGTTTGATTACACCATTAAGAGATGGGTAATTGAATTGGGTTAAAATAGCTAATAAAATATCGAAAGAGCTTATTAGCGATTTAAGAATATTTCTCCTTCTTGAATAATTAAAGCTGATTATCAAACTAATAGGATAAACTGGGTAGAATTAAGTGAAGTTAAAATCCCTAGTAACCTTTAAATCTTGATTTCTTTTCAATAATTACTTGCTTGATTTCTTATTCATTGCTTTAATTTAACTCTTTTATTTTTAAAATAATTCTCCTTATTGTCATTTAAATAATAGTAGGTTAACACAATTTTGATACTTAGTATACAATCCTCGTGGGAACAATATTCTACTCACTCTTTATTACTTGTTTGTGATCAATTTTGATACTTAGTATACAATCCTCGTGGGAACAATATTCTACTCACTCTTTATTACTTGTTTGTGATTTCGTACACTTGCAAAAAAGCCTGTCAAGTTTTTGGCACCGTTGCTGGGGATTGTCATTACCAATATCAATACCAATTAACCTATTATTAATTTAGATATTTTTTATTTTTTTTGTTGTCTATTAATTGAAATATTTGTTTATATTATTTGTAGTTTTTCTTTTTTTTTTTTTATTGATTTTTACTTTTGAATTGTTTTGAGATGTTTCATCGACAAATAGTCGCATATTTTAGTTAACAACATTCGAAGCCATTTTACGTCCCTTGGGCAAGATTTAATGAATTGTTAGAGAAATTTTCCTATCATAATTTTACAAATAAATATCTCACTTACCTATTCTACTTTGGATTAGATGAAGAAATAAAAAGTTGGGTGGATAGTGGATTTTCGGCAATCGATATTCATATTTCAGAAAGTAGGTATGTAGATGTACTTCACATGTTAAATGATATAGCGGATTTTTGACTACCGTTGGCATTGGGATCCTTCGCTATAGGGTTCGAACCACCAATACCCTCAAAGTTTTAAGGATGAAAAGAAAAGGAGAATCAAATTAAGGATTTGATTGCTGCCCTCACTGAGTCTCAAATGGAATATTCTAAGTTTCACATTGAAATCATGAATGGAACTCGTGAGAGTTTTAAGATCCAACAAGCGGCAATCAAGAATTTGGAGGTACAAGCAGCGAAATTGAAAACTATGGTAGCTGATAGATTTCAAGATGAGGAATGCAAGTTAGATTATGAGGAAACTTCATGGGAAGTTGCACCCTTAGAAGAAGCAAAGCCTACATCTGAAGAATACAACTCCTTTGAAGACGAATAAGACGAATGAAGAATACAACTCCTTTGAAGACGAATTAAATCTCACTTTCTTGTTTTTAGACATGACTATTAATGACAATGAAGAAAGTGAGGTACAACTGGAAGAGGCATTGGTGAGATTTTAAATGAAGATGAGCAAAAAGCAATATTGGTGGATGAGAAAATAATTGAGACTATTGATTTGAGCTCATCAATGATCTTTACATATACACATCACCTGAAGATCCTTTCTTTCCAATGATACCACCTCTAATAAATTGTGTTCTCCTTGATCTAATACAACTCTCACCCCAAGTTTATCATTCGAAGCCAAGTGTTGTTGATAAGACAAGTATAATTTTTTCTAAACTAGCCAATCATGAGGGCGTTTTCAACCAAGCCTATCAATATCTAGTTATAAAACAATATTCTGTTTCACAATGATTATCTAATAACTTATGTGTGATGTTACATGATACATACGATGGGCGAAAGCCGTTATTTGATGAGCTTCTCAATAGTCGAGCTTAACGACATTAAACAAAAGCGTTTGTGGGAGACAACCTATGTTTTAGTTTAGCTCTTATTTAGTTTTGTTTGTCTTTTATTTAGATTTTGTTAAAATATGTATAATTTTATCTAGTTTTTGTTTTTGTGTTGATCTATTTTTATTTCACTAAACTTACAATCTAGTTTTTATCTTTTGTAGGAGCTCAAAGAGAGGAGGCTTAGGGGAGTCCATGGGCTGGTCGTGTTTGGTGCCACGCCTGTGGCCTCGTAATCGTTCAAAGTGAAGTGTGCTCGGAGGTTCAGAGGACTCCACACCCAAGTCGTGGCTCACAACACGACAGTGTCAAAGTCCACTCTCAAGGTGTGTCAGATGCCACGCCCATGGCAACAGCGCGAGTTCACGATCCCACTGCAGCAAGAGCCATGGCTTGGTCGTGTCAGACGCCATAGCTGTGTCTCACTGTCCATGTTGAATATGAGAGACCCAGAGGACTCCATGGGCAGGCTGTGGGCATTGCCATGCCCATGGCACACTAGCACGCGACTAATTTGCTCTTTTAATAGTTTTTCTCCTTTCTTTTAGCTTTTAACCATTGGATTTCATGCCTTCATATTCTTTAAATTTTTATTGTATTTTTCAATACAATGGTGGTAAGGTGTTCTCAACTCTAATTTTTTTTTTTTTTTTTTTTTTTTGTACCTTGTGTTTGATGATAAATTGATAAGTTTTGGGGAATTGGTCTTTTGTTTTCACCACATTGGGGACAATGGCTTAAATTAAGTTGGGGGAAAGGAAAATTTTAGTTAATAATTTTAATTTTTTAATTTTGTTTTGTTTGTTTCTCAACTCTAATTTTTTTTTTTTTTTTTGTACCTTGTGTTGATGATAAATGATAAGTTTGGGGAATTGGTCTTTTGTTTTCACACATTGGGGACAATGTGCTAAATTAAGTTGGGGGAAGGAAAATTTTAGTTAAAATTTTAATTTTTAATTTTGTTTTGTTTGTTTTTATTAGCGTAATATGGTTAGAATAATTGTAAGCAAGCTTAGAAATTATCATAATTTATTAACTTGCGATAAATTTAGTTGTTTTTCTAAACTATTTGTTTTTGAGCTTTAATTTTAATTTTTGACTCACATAATTCTTTGATTTAACTATTTGTTTCTAAGGTCATGAACACTAATTTTTGTAATTATTATCGTATATAGGTATATTTTAATCAAAATTTATTGAATCTCGACATTCCTAGAACAGATTAGAATTTCCTTTGAGACAAAATTTTAAATGGTCACATTTAGGAAGAGATGATTTAGTTATTCTTTGTTTAAAACTCATATTTAGCATAGGTCACCATAAGTTAAAATATGACCTTTGGAACCCTTTTGAGCCTATATCCAAATATTTTTCTTAAGTACCCCACATCAAACCTAGCCACTAAACCAAATTACAAAAACCTTTCCCCCAAAAGTACATTAATGTATAAAAATAATTTTTAAATTATATTAAGACATTGGAAGAAAAATAAAAAAAAAGAGAGTATTTAGCAAGTGGAGTACAAAAGAAGAGCACCCCATAAAGAGAAAAATGAAAATAATCAAAAATTCAAGTTTGGGGAATTCAAGCAAGAAAGAAGAAATTATCAAAGCACTAATATAAAGAAACCTTGCTAAAGTATCTCCAATTAGGCTAGTCAAAGATCTCAAAGTTAAAACCCTCTTTATAAAAAGAATATATATTTTAAATATAATTAAATCTTGTTATTTTACATTATTTGTACTATTTGTTTATCCTTTTTATCTCTTTTCTTCATTAATCAAATTATACCCCCTAACCCCATTATAACCTTGATAAAAGACCTTTTGATCTTTTCAAAATTTGCATTTTTGTTATGGAGAAGAGATGACTAAGTTTGCCTGTAGGAATGTTGAAATTATATTCATAATCATCTTATTTAAAGGTTAATAATTTTTGTTAAAATTCATATTATATTTGTCATACTTTGAAGAATTATCGGTGTGAATATATTATTAGCTTGTGTTTAAATTAAAGAATGTGTTTTCTTGAGAATTGAATTTTTACAAGAAAATAATTAGTATAGTGTCACGACCCGTTTCCATGGGCTGGACCGGCACTAAGGTCCAAGTAAGCTTAAAGCCCCCGAGGCCCGTAGTAAGCCTAAACTACAAAACTCATACACGCCACACACAAAATCTTAGGAACAGTAAGCCCATATAAATTAGAATATATATATATGTCTATATCTAATAAGCACACAATACTGGCCCATTCTCAGATGACGATAATACATCTTGTTCATACTATGGGATGCTGATAATACATACGCTTAGAGAAAATAATGAAAACATCTATGAACTCATAAATTATCGTACCTATTTTAATATACGACTAGAGATACATAATTCCTACAGCTGTGGAGTTTACTAACAGATAAATACAAATAAGTCATCGCACACATAACTATTTAATGAATTAATTTCTACAACTAGCAAATTCTTTTCTAGCTCTGTAGTGAAGGGAACAGAACTTTAACGGGGACATAGAAGAATCTACTTCCTGAAAGTTTAAATAAGAGAGATGTGAGTTTATTAATGAATATTAATATTGCACAACATATGCATTCACACAAATGCGTAAATATATCAATCTAGTCATCCGACTAGATATATGATCATGCAGGCAAATCACGCAAATGATACAACAACAGTAATCACAATTATTAACACCTTCACATAATCACATCACGTGGAAATTGGTCTGTGGCGTCACCGAAACCCCCGATATGAGCCATCCTACCACACGGTCCATCCTCTCATGACTTGTGCACTAGGGAGCCGATCCCCCATACATGGCCGACCGTCTAATCCTCACTTGACCAGCCCTCTCATTGTTTTTTCATTCTCTCTTTTCTTTTCCATACCAACTGTTTTCTTTTCCATAACCAACAGGAGGCCACCCTGTGGTTTTCCTAAATCATCCATACCATATCATCAGGCTAATCACCATATCATATCATCAAGGTAGACATGGGGGCGCCGAATCTCCCTATACCTGGCCAACGGTCAAATTCCACATGATTTTTCATCATTTCTAAGACCGGTCCCACAAACTATGGGTGAACCCAACCTGGCCAACGGTCAAATTCCATATTTTCATCATTTCTAGGACCGTCCTCACAAACCCATGGTGACCCACTTCATCCAAATTCCACACAAACAAAGCATACCATTATCACATCACAATTAATCAATCATTGCTATTAAATGTAAGCATAACTAACAATTAAATATCATGATGCAAGTGCACAATTAGACATTCACATTCAATTACAATTAAATAAAGGAGTAGTAATTAACAATATATTATGATAATTGATCCTTGGAAAATAAATAAATAAATAATAAAATGAATAAAGAACTTTATTTATTATATATTAAGTTCAAGAATTAATTTAAATAAACCTATTAACTTAATTCTTAATTATGACTAGCCTAGATCCTATCGAAATTCTAGGAGAACCTCCCCTAAAATTTGACTAACCATAAATCTCCAGTCCATTCATCAGGCAATCAATCTAACTAAATTCGCATCCTCCTTCAACAGCCCTGTCATCATTCAACCGTAATTCGCAAAATTAAAACAACCCTCAATATACAGTTTTATTATATCAATATTCAATCTTCAAATACATATATGCACTTAAAAATTTCTAAACCAATTAATTAATTCCACACGGCTACCATAATTACCATAATTACCATAAATTTCTAATACATATATATTAAGCTATTCAAATAGTCTAATTTCTTGTTATGTAATTATAACTACTCCAACAATCATCTAACCTAACAAAAATGCTAAAATCTTCTAAATAACCCGTTTTCTTAATTTTTTTGAATTAAGTACGTTTATCTATTAAGGGTCTCTAACAGGAATCATATTGACGTTTATCCATTAAGGGTCTCTAATAGGAATCATATTCAATTAACTATTTATTCGGACTCAATTAATCCACTAAGGAATTAATTTGAGATTTATACCAAAAATTTAGAACTGGGTCTTAGAGCGTATCGATTGAAATTTGGGCAACGATTCCACAATCTACGCAAAGAGAGGAAGATTCTGTCCCTTATTATCTCGCCAAAGGCTCACCGCGGTCGCCGGGCCGCCGCTGACGCCACTGCGTACGGTGGTCGGAAGCTCAAACTCCACTAGAATTGGGCGATTCTTACACCATTAGGCTCCAAATTCACTTAAAAGTTCATTTTTGGCGTTAGTTGCGCGAGCTCAGTCCTCTATCTGGCCTGATCGAGGTCGCTAGAGAACTAAGGAGACAGCTGCGACGCGACTACCCGATCGAGGCAAAATCGCAACTCCTGCGACGCTACATTCACCGGAGACAAAGGAGAGAATGGAGGAGAGATCGCGCTTCTCCGTTGATGAGAGAGGAGCCGACGTCACCGGAAAGTCACGAAGCAGGAGACTCGACGCGATCCTGATCGCGGCTCTTCCTATGACAGCCGCTCACACCAGAGATGAACGGAGAGAGAGACGAGATCAACGCTGTGGTGAGGACGGAGCTTGCTGCAGTGAGGAGACGACAGCGAGGAACTCAGGTGGTCAAAAAACGAGAGGAGGAGAGGGGGCGCGCCTGCACTCGCTAGAGAGGGAAGAAGAAGAAGAGAAAAAGGAAAGAAAGTGGTTCTAGAATTTTCTGGGCCATTCCGGTTCGATTCGAACCGGTTTGGCTTAATTCAGTGATTTGGCTCCATTTTTGTGTGGTTTTCGAGTTTTTTTCACTTGGTTTTCGGAAATCTCAATTAGGTTTATGGGTCCGGCTCCATTTTTGTGTGGTTTTCGAGTTTTTTTCACTTGGTTTTCGGAAATCTCAATTAGGTTTATGGGTCCAGTTAATTTATTTTAATTGATTTAATATTTAACACCAAAATAATTTTTAAGGAGTTTAGAAAATGCTCAGTCAAAAGTTGCGATACTATACTTTGCGCTTGGACCCAACTCGTGCATTTGGACGCGGACTAAGATTACACAGTATTTCCAGCCCACGCAGTCAAAATTTCTGATTTTTGATTTAATAAAAATTTCAAAAATAAAATTACGGGGTGTTTCATATAGGAAGCACTTGATTTATTCTCATGTTAATGATTTTTGATATTTTTGAGACTGTTAATAATAGTTCACAACCATATTAAGCGAACTTTGATAATTTGTTTAGCTAGTGATTTGATTTTTTTTTTTTTTTTAGTTTTATAGCTTGAGGACAAGCAATGATTTAAGTTTGAGGAATTTTGATAGGGGGTTATTTTTATAGTATTTTAATATAGTTTTTATTAGGATTTTTAGTGTTTTTAATTAGTTTTTGTTTAGATTTATTTATGTTTTCAATTAAATTTTCTTGATTCTTAATAAGCTTGATTTGAAGAATTTTTAGCAATAAAATAGCCAAAATTTACATCAAAGAAAGTTGGAGTTGAAATAGGGAGATAAAAGCTCAACATGGGCAAGTCAATAAAGTACACGGCCTAACTGTGTCAGATGCCCCGGGCGTGTCTCCAAGAAAGCTGAAATTCAAGTGGGCCAAATTTAATTATTTAGCTCGTGTCGATTTAAAGTCTGGGCGTGTCTTGTGCATGAAGCTGTATGAGAATAATATAAGACTTACCTTGTTTGAGTTCCAGCCCTATTTGGTAAAAGAAGACTCTTAATTAGGAAGAAATACAACACAAATCAGTTTCCTACTCAAATAATATTTCTTCCTAATTAGGCTAGCTAGTTTCCTCCTTGGATTCAAAGATACCCTATGAAGTCTATATAAAGGGAGATAACTGATAGATGTTAATTCTATAGTGTTTTAATATAGTTTTTATTTGAATTCTAGTAAGTTTTTATTGCTTTAATTTGATTTTAAATCACTTTTAGTTTTAATATAGTTTATTTTGAATTCATGATAAGTTTTTTATTGCTTTAATTTGATAATTCTTTTTTAGTATAATTATATTAAAAGCTTCCATATACGTTATATATTATCCGCATTGATCTAGAGAAAATTGCAGAAATTTTGGCGGCAGAAAAGAACTTTATAATACAAGGCTACTAGCTTTAGCACGCCCAGGCCGGTGTTAAAAAGCCACAACCGTGCTTAGAAGGGAAGGGAGAGCACGGCCGAGGTGTGGCCAAGAGACACGACCGTGCTATAATGGGACCAGGGGTAGATAAGCATAGCACGCCCGATAGACAACTCTAGGCAGCACTTCAAGAGAGCCCTTGCGATGTAGATGGGGAGTGAATGCTTCGCTAGCCCGTGCTACCTAGCACGCCCCGTGCTTCACTGGCCAGACTTCCAGACTAAAGCACACCCAGCCCGTGCCAGGAAGCACGCCTGTGCTGCGCAGGCGGAACCAGCAAGAATTTAATGTGCAAATCAAGTTTTTTCTCACATGGGCCGACCTCGGGAGTTTCCTAAACACACTAAACAAGACCTGAACCTATTCTTGGGGAAAAAGGAGTCCTAATCAAGAAGAAATCAAGAACCTAAACAGTCATGATCTCTTATAAAGGATTTTGCACTAAATAAGGATTCTATTTCCTAAATAAAGGATTCTATTCTAAAAGGAATCAGACTTGCCTTCAGGAACTCTAATATAAAAGAAAGGAACTTTTCATAGCAAAGGAGATATCTCGTTGTTTTTAGGCATTTCTTTAATAATTCGTTCTCCCTCATCTAAAGGAATTTCAAAGCATCCAAACAATGTGCAAGATTCAAGGAAGCCATCAACATAGTTGTGATACAGTTCTTTATTTAAAACTCTTCATCTTGTTTCTTTTCCTTTTATTATTGTCTTTAATATGATGAAATGTGCCAAGCATCGAGTTTTATTTAATTACTATGTCTAGCTAAACTCTCATACTAGGGATTTGATGTAGCTTAATTCGATTCCAATTTATAATATTAGATTTGCTTTTCGTTATTCTTGTTATAATTTATTATTGAACTTAAAGCTCCCAGGCAGAGTTTCTCCCCTGGATTGAATTATTTCATTAATCACTATCGGGAGAAGGGTTTTTGATATGAAAAATGTAATAAATTACTTGAGAATAACAACTTGATGCGGAAGCTATATGGTTTGACTCAAGGGGGGTTTTCATAAGTTAATGACCTTAAGTTATGAATTCACAAAACAACCATAAAACAACCATAAAACCTAATAATCTGATTTTATGTTTTAATTTCAGGTCTATTAAACGATAGGTAATTGAACTGAAATTGAATAACTAACAATAATCGGGAGGTTAGTAACCTTAGGGTTGTTTCTCCTACTCGAACAATTAAAGCTGATTAATGAACAAATAAAATAAACTGGATAGAATTAAGTGAAATCAAATTCCCTAGTAGCTAAATCCTTTGATTTCTTTTCACCTGAATTTTGTGTTTAATCTCTTCTATTTTTATTTTAAACTTTATTTACCTTACAGTGAATCTCTCTTATCGTCGTCTCAATAATAATAGGTTAACATAATTTTGGTAATTGATAAACAATCCCTGTGGATACGATACTCTCTTACTCTATACTACTTGTTGCGATTTCGTACACTTGGTATACTTGCCGAAAAAACGCTGTCAAGGTTTTTTGTTTTTGGCGCCGTTGCCGGGGATTGGCATATCAATATCAATACGAATTACCCTGTTGTTAATTTAGACACTCTTTTTATTTTTACTTAATTTTCTCCTACGAATTATTCCAGGTGTTTTATGCAAAGAAGATTGAGAAGGACTGAACCTCTAATCTTTGATCCGGAAATTGAGCGAACTTGTCGTAGGCACAACGCTGCAAGAAAAGCAAGAGAAATAAAATTCGAACAACAAGCAGACATGGCCAACGAAAACGAAAACAGAAACGAAAACGTAGTTGGACCACCACTTCAACATCCGATCCGTACCTTAGACCGTTGAAGAGATTATACAACACCTAATCTGAACTGGGACAACTCAAGTATTTACTAGACCCAGGGGTAGAAGCTAACAACTTTGAGATTAATAACCAGCTACTATTATCCAAATTGCTCTCTAACCTCGATCCAATATGGGGGTCTACCTAGTGAAGATCCTATGCTCCACATCAAAGCAAATTTTGTTTGGAAATTTTGTGAACACCATTCAAGCAAAAACGGTGGTTTCGAAGATGCATCAAATTAAAGACTTTTCCCATTCACTCTTTAGGGATAAGCCGGATCGTTGGTTTACAATCGTGTCCCGCGGAAGTTTCACAACAATGGGATGAATTAAGCTTTCAAAAAATTTCCTAGTAAATTCTTTCCATCCGTCAAAAACAACCAAGTTGCCGCAATGAAGAATAATGACATTTGATCATCATGATCAAAGAGAGCTTGTATGAAGCTTTTTTGGGAAAAAAAAAAAGGGAAAAAAAACAAAAAATTTCCCCCCCCCAAAAAATAAGACTTGTTAAGAAAGTTGCCCAATCAAGTTTGCCCAATGGTTCAGGTACAAACTTACTTTCTATAATGCATTATCTCCTAACATAAAAATTACCTAGATCAGCTGGCAGGTGGATCCTTTGAAAAAGAAAGGAATTGATGAAGCATATGAGTTGATAAGAGGAAATGGCATAGCAATACGCCATTACCGCTGTAAAATACGGAAAGGAGAAGAATGCGGGTTCTATGAAATTATACGTATTACAGCACTTTAATGCCAAGGTAAGATAACATTGTGGTAAGGAACTTGGACATGTTAAACACACTAATCCTGTAAATTTGTTAATGCAAGTTTGTGATAGGTGGCAATGGACAACATGGTACTTGGAGAAATGCATTATGGACTCTTTAATCCACAACTTTAGAGCAAAGTGAACTATGTGAACTGAATCAAGAAGAAAAAGAATTAACCGCTTATTCAAATTCATATGATAACAGATTCAGGAATCATCTAATCTATCTTATGGTAAATACCTAAGCAATGCCTTGAATGCACACCTGGTTTCCATCCTGAATCCTCCGGAAAAGAAATCTCATGACGACCTCTCACTGGCTCTTTCCAAATGGCGACATCGGGAGTTTATGAATGAAACTAAGCAAGAGAACCACAAAATCCCAAGCAGGCCGCTATAAGAAATTTGGAGATAACAATTGGGACAGTTTGCAAACATGATGACAATCTCGACCCCAAGGTAGCGTTACCTCTAAGCAATACTGAAAAGAATCCTAAAGGAACAAGTGCAAGCTATTACCTTGAGGAGCGCCAAAAGTTAGATGAACTCACCAAGGAAAGAAAAAGAAGAAATAAGAACAAGACAAGGGACTATCATTGGGACTTGGAGGATGAAAGAAAAGGTAAAACCATATTTCCCCTGTACCCTTCCCACAAAGATTAAAGAAAGCACAAGAGGACAAGAGCTTTCCTCAAATTCCTGAGATGTATTTAAAGAGGCTTCAATCAATTTATTCCTTTTGCTGAAGGCTCTTGCTCAAAATGCCCTAGCTATGTCTAATTCCTAAATGGATATCCCTACTGCAAGAACGAAAAATTGATGAATCAAGAAACGGTAATGTTAACCCGAGGAGTGCAGTGCGATTATTCCAACAAATTGCCCCTCCAAAGCTTAAAAGACCCAGGAAGTTTTTCCTATCCTTGGTGAACATTGGTGAATCTTGACTTTGAAATAAGCTTGTTTTGCAGATTTTAGGTTGCTAGCATTAATCTTATGTCCTATGAAGTTTTTAAGATGCTAGGTATGGGAAACTCAAGCCAACCAAGGATGTCTTTGCCAACTAGCAGATCGGATCATCAATTAAATATCCTAGAGGGATTGTAGAAGACGTGCTTGTAAAGGTAGGTATATTCATCTTTCCTGTTGATTTTGTTATCCTTGACATCGATGAAGACAGGGAAGGATCTCTAATCCTGGGACGACCTTTTCTTGCAACTGCAAGGGCATTAATAGATGTCTATGAAGGTAAGTTGACTCTAAGAGTTGGACAGGAAGAAATTGTGTTTGATGTACTTAAATCTTGTAAGCTTCCTATGGATCATGGAGACTGTTTTAGAATTGAGTTGATGAATGTGTGGAAACCACTTTGCATGTTGAAAATAACATTAATGAATCAAGCGTCCTGAATGAAAAAGAAAAGGAATCACCTAAGCATGAACTAAAACAACTTCCACCTCATTTAAAACATGCACTTTTAGGTGAGGAGCATTCTTTTCCTTTCCTGTTATTATTTCTTCTCACTTAACACTTGATCAAGAGGAAAGGTTGTTGCAGGTTCTACGTAGGCACAAGAAAGCATTAGGGTGGTCTATCTTGGATCTTCAAGGAATAAGCCCGAGTGTGTGCATCCATAAAATCTTGATGCAAGAAGACTACAAACCTTCAATTGAGCACCAAAGGCGACTGAATCCAAACATGAAGGAGGTAGTCAAGGCTAAAATCATCAGACTCCTAGATGCCGGTATCATTTATCCGATTTCAGACAGTAATTGGGTAAGCCCTGTCCAAGTTGTTCCAAAGAAGGGAGGTATGACTGTTATCTTGTTATCTCTAATGAAAACAATGAACTCATTTCCAAAGAAAGGTTGGCGTGTGTGTATAGATTATAGAAAACTAAATAAAGCAACACGCAAGGACCATTTTCCCCTTCCCTTTATTGATCAAATGCTTGAGAGACTTGCCGGCTATCCTTTTTATTGTTTCTTAGATGGCTACTCAGGGTATTTCCAAATACCTATAGCTCCTGAGGACCAAGAGAAAACCACATTCACCTGTCCTTATGGCACTTTTGCCTACAGGAGAATGCCTTTTGGGCTATGCAATGCCCCTGCAACCTTTTAAAGGTGCATGATGTCCATCTTTTCTGATATGGTGGAAAAATTTATTGAGATTTTCATGGATGACTTTTCTGTGTTTGGTTCTTCCTTCGATGCATGTCTTCATAATTTATCTCTAGTAATGCAACGATGTGAAGATGCTAACCTTGTGTTAAATTGGGAAAAATGTCACTTTATGGTGAGTGAAGGTATTGTCTTAGGGCATAAAATCTCTCAAAAAGGAATTGAAGTAGACAAGGCAAAAATTGAGGTAATTGAAAAACTACCTCCTCCGAGAAAAATACCCTCCTCCTACAGTGAAGGGCATAAGAAGTTTTCTTGGGCATGCAGGGTTTTACAGGAGGTTCATAAAAGACTTTTCCAAAATCACTAAACCTCTTTGCAATTTGTTAGTTAAAGATGTTCCATTTGATTTTGACAAAGAATGTTTAGATGCTTTTAATAGGTTGAAGAAGGGGTTAATCTCAGCCCCGATCATCACTACACCAGATTGGACTTTACCTTTTGAACTAATGTGTGATGCTAGTGATCATGTTGTAGGAGCTATTCTTGGACAAAGAAAAGACAAGAAGTTGCAAGTTATTTATTATGCGAGTCGCACATTGAATGATGCGCAATTAAACTATGCAACTACGGAAAAAGAATTGTTGGCTATTGTTTTTGCTTTTGACAAATTATGTTTTGCTTTTGACAAATTCAGGGCATATCTAATTGGAGCTAAAACAATAGTCCTACACAGATCAGCTCCGCCATCAAAATACTTGCTGGAAAAGAAAGATGCAAACCGAGATCATATCGTTGGGTACTTTTTATTGCAAGAATTTGACTAGTAAGATTCGCGACAAAAAGGGGACCGAGAAACCTCTTGCTGACCATCTTTCCAGGCTTGAATTGGGTGGAAGAAGATACAAAGCGAGCTACAAAATCAATGAAAGCTTTCCCTCATACGAGCAACTTCTTCTAGTAGCAAGTGCCTCAAATACCCCTGGTACCGCTGACATATGTTAATTATCTGTTTTGCAAAATTTCCTCCTCCCAATTTTTTCTTACCAAACAGAAAAAGAAATTTTTTCATGATCAATCAAATTTTCTAACTATTGGGAGGAGCCATTTTTGTTCAAGTATTTAGCAGTGATCAACTATTCAGGAGATGTATACCAAGCTGAAATAGAAAGTGCCTTTAAATTTTGCCATTCCATGGAATGCGGAGGGCCACTTTGGAGCAAGCAAGACAGCGCACTAGAAAGCGGTTTGTATTGGCCTAATCTCTTTAAAGATGCTTATAACTATGTTCGTCTATGTGATCGTTGTCAAAGGTTAGGTAACATTTCGAAGAGACACGAAATGCCCCTAAATAGCATCTTTAAAGTCGAAATCTTCGACGTATGGGGTCTGGACTTCATGGGACCTTTTCCGCCATCATATTCAAATCAATACATTCTAGTGGCGGTGGATTATGTATCAAAACGGGCAGAGGCTGTTGCTCTTCCAAATAACGATGCCAAAAGTGTGATGAGCTTCATAAAGAAAAACATTTTTACAAGGCATGGTACTCCAAGAGCAATAATCAATAATCGGACGGAGGTAAGCATTTTTGTAAATAAGTATTTAGATTCCCTTCTTGGCAAAATATGTGTTCACTCATCGTGTAAGGTACTCATATCATGCCTCAAACAAGTGGACAAGTAGAAGTAACTAAACAGGGAAATCAGAAGATCCCTCGAAACCACTGTTGGACAATCACGAAAGGATTGGTCCAAAAAGCTAGACTCGTATGCTCTAATGGGCCTACAGAACGGCATTCAAAACACTATAGGTATGTCTCCATATCGGCAATGGTGTATGGGTAAGGCTTGTCATCTTCCTGTAGAGTTAGAACATAAGGCGTTTTGGGCCATTCAATTTCTTAACTTCATACAAAAGGAAGTTGGTCAAAAGCGACTGTTACAATTAAACATGATGGATGAAATGCGCCTCCATGCTTAGAAAGTGCAAATATACACAAGATCAGGCCCAAACAATGGCACGAATAAGCGCATTATCATGAGGGATCTTGAAGGTAGCGCCAGCAGGTATGCTCTATAACTCTAGGCTCCCGTTTATTCCCTGGTAAGTTACGCTCTAGATGGTCTGGACCATTCAATAAGGAAATTTTCCTCACGGTGCAATTGAAATAGTGGATTGGTAAGACAAATCGAAGTTCAAAAGTGAATGCTCACGTCTGAGAAAGCCTATCATAATGACAACTTCGAACCCATCAAGAGTGTCTTGCTTAGCCTAAACTAGGATAAGTGCGTCGAACTTAACGACGTTAAACAAAAGTGCTTGTGGGAGACAACCCATCTAATTTTTCTTATGTGTTTTGTTTATGTTTGATTCCATTCATGTGTCTTGTTTTATGTTTTATTTGCAAAAAAAAAAAAAAAAAAAAAAAAAAAAATGGAAATCCAGAACAGAGCACGCCCGTGCCATGGGGTGAGGATCTTACACGCCCAAGCATGCCCAGCAGCACGCCCGTGCGGTTTTCAAAGGCAATGATACTTGAGAGTCAGAGAAGAGCACGCCCGTGTCAAAAAAAAAAAAAAAAAAAGAGTCAGAAGGTTTGCAAGAGAAAGTCGCGAGCGTGACATTCATATACGCGGGCGCGACAAGCAGATCTGAGTATCAGATGCAATTAGACCAGAAGACGCGAGAAACTCGCGAGCGCGACTTTCATATGCGGTGCTAACTGCGCGAAAATTTTCAGCCCAAGGGTCAGAGAGAAGCACGCCCCAGGCGTGCTCTGCAGCACGCCCGTGCCAGGTACGCGTTCTCCTTTATTTTGCAGGTCAGAAGAAAGCATGCCCTGGCCGTGCTTCCAAGCACAGCCGTGCCACGATCAGACCCAAGCATTAATTGGCGCCCCTATTTAAAGAGCACGCCTCTAACCGCCCCACTTCTCATCTCACAC
>NW_023591442.1:0-18648 GCF_014843425.1 Jatropha curcas | reverse complement strand
GGTCTCCTGCAAATTGGCCAGACCAGCAGTAATGAACCAGCCCGATACTCAGGAGAAGTCCTGACATGGCAGGATAGGTAAAGCGCCCTAACCATCAATGATGATCTCTAACCCAAGCCCTAGAACGGCTCGAGTAAAACACCCGGGTAATTGCAAGAATCAGTTTGAAATATCATCGCATAATCGGAACAGTCTGATCTACTCCAATTTGCCTCAAAACGCGCGAAGCGTAGTACAAAGTACAGTGTGTGAGGCCTAAAAGGTAAACTCGAGAATGCGGAAGCTAATCTGGATAAAGCGAGTGATGTTGTACAGGGCGATGAACCATAGTAATCATTTGGACCCAATTCAATCAGCCATGAAGTCCATGCATCAGTAATGGGTGTGTGGAATCAAGATCCTCCGCATAGCGATACTAAGTGTGGGCTATAGGGCAAGAGAGTAGGAGTAGCAACCACTTGGGGTGGTCCTTCACCAAACGCTAAGCAAATGGATCCTTTATATTACAAGGGAATGAATTTAAAGAGGGAAAAAAATGAGGAAAGATAATAAGGGGAAATACCTGGAGAATATATGGGAGAGACTGTCAGTCAATCGAACCCTAAAGCGACTCTGTCAAGGCTCCTAATGGTCTCTGCCAGCAACAATAACGCCAAATACACCCATATCCTCCATTTGCCGAACCATGGGCAGAGGCATAAATCCCGCGAAGCCTGGCGGTCCTGGTTGAACAAGAAACCAGCCAATAAACAAAAAACCAAGGCCCGCATTCTCAGCCTCATACCGGTCTGGGTCGTCTGAGCAAGCTCTGAAATTCATCATCAGGGAACAGCAAATGGCTTTTCTGGTCATTAACAATCATAGCCCTACCTGTGGTCGACTGAACTGGAAACAAGCTTTCAAAACGCCGCGAACATAGCCCAATCTTTACCTCATGCTTGACCAAAGGAGCATTGGGGTCAGCACCTATAAGATAGGCACAAAACTCTCAAAACGAGGCACAATCCCTCCATCATTGGCCCCAAACGCGGAAAAACATGGGCCTCACGGGTCCGCAAAGTCTAATACAGGCCGCGTAAAAATCCCAATTCAACTACTAACACCCTAAAGAGTAATGGACAGGAGAAGACGACCTCCCAATTGATCTTTTTGGACTTTGGAGAGACTCCTAGTCAGTTGTGGCATGCTATGGTTGTAGAAGGGATTCATGTTTTTTTTTTATTATTATTATTTTTTTATGTATTTATTTAAAAGAAAAAAACGAGAGAGAAGAGAGAAGAAACTGACGGAATTGCATTTCTGCACAGATTTCGAGAAGAAAAGTGTGTGAAAAACAGAGAAGAAAAAACAGTTTTTATAAAGAAAAAGCGCGCCCGGAGGCGGCTTGGCAGCCGTCGAAGCCGGAGCCACAGGCAAAAAAAAAATTATATATATATAATATATATAATAATTATATATAAATATATAATATATATATATATATATATAATATATAGTATATTCTGTAATTCCAGTGCCATAAAAACAGAAAAAATGTCTTTCCAGTAAAAAAAAAAAAGTATTTTTTTCCATAAAATAGGCTGAAATAAATCTATTTCTTTCAATTTTGAATAATCATGCAATACAAATTTTCCAGTGGCTATCAAGTGGCAGGTACAGAAAGTTTCAGTACAAAAAAATACGTAAGAGAAAAGCGCAAAGGAAAGCTGGAAAATCTAGCAACTATCAGCCGCCGGGGCTCCTCCTTCTCTGATCATCAAAGGCTATCTGAGTCCAAGCCGCAGCTAGTTTTGCTGCATCCCGAGAACCACCTCCATCATCCTGATTGACGCAACCCGACAAGAACCTTGGAAGTCATACAAAGAAAAATACAAGTCAATATCAAACTCTTATGAATACCCTTTTTGTGACGAGATGTTGTCAGGCTTTACCTCAGTGATGTCCTCCGGAGGAAGAGTCGGGCGATCCACGCTTTCCAGGGCGACCTCTCAAAAGAGCTGGAGGGCTGTCAGGAACATAGTAAGGAAATACTGTATGGAAGACGTAGATTGGCCAGCGTCCTGGGTGCCAGCGGCCGGTAGCCTCCAAAATTAGCCGGGAGCCCTGGAAGGAGCCTGCCGATCGGCTAGGCCCGGCTGTGACGGACCTCAACCGAAGTGGAAAGAAGTGGGATCGGTCATGGGCGCTCCTCCTTGATCCTAGTCGAGGACCCGAAGCCTGAGAAGAACGGGTGCCAAGTGGGCTGAGAAGGAACGCGGCTCTGGAGAACTAATCAAGCCAGAGATGCCAATGGGCGGGCAATCAAAAAGAGATTCGGCAGAAACTCATTCATAATCTCCTCCGCATGATGACTCACAGTGTGGATGACCCCAGTATGAGCAGCAGTGAGGGTCATTCTGCTTGCTTGCTCGCATTGTCCTCGGAGGGGAAATAAGGGACAGAACGGACAAGCCTCTTATCTGAATGTCCAACTCTCTCGCCCAAAATAACGTATCGCGCACGGATGGGGCTGCGACAAGACCACCGCTCCGCCGAGACAAGGCATCTGACCGCTGGAAATTCGGGATGCAGCCTGAATCAGCTCTAGTAGACAGGGCAGTCATCGGCCCACTTCGGCCTATAAAAGATGCAAAATATGTTAATAAAGTCCCTTTTTACTTAAGCATATCTAAGAAGCACTAAGCAGCATACCTCGCTCCAGGGGGCAAGTATCAAAAAAGGCTTCTCAGCTCCTTCAGCGATTCTTGGCACCGAAGGTATGAAGGGTTTGACTTTGTACCCATCTCCAAGCCGAAGGACAAGCCCTGATCCGAGATCAGTCTGAAGTACTCTGGGCGAGTGTAAGGAAAGTACTCAAATGCCTAAGTCTGCAAAACAAAAAAAGAGGAATCAGTGAAACGAAAATCAAGACGAAACAGAAACACGGAAAGGAAGAATGTTCTTTACATTACCTCCCAGAAGTAGTAGGTCCCGCTGAGTTGTGCAGTGGCCTCGACTCAGATCACTACATATCATCGACATGCGCTCAAAATAGGCAACCGGCCCATTCTACTCGTCTCCAATGGGCCAGATTCTCCAAACTCTTCAAGATAGAGTTAAACTTCTTTTCGCTGTTGACAGAGGTCGAAGCAAACAGCAGCAACAAGGTGAATCGAGCCACCTGAGTAGCCGTCAGCTCTCCCCGCCTGTATCTAGGCATAAGATGTCAGGGGCCGGAGGGCAATAAACGCAGCGTCTGGAAATCGCTCAAGCAGGTGCAGAGCCTGGCTCGAAATCCGTGGCAGGTTATCCCAATAGCTCCCCCCATCCGGCGGGGAGGATCTCATTCCTCCAGTCATCATATAGCTTCGACGGTTCGAATGCCGAAAAGGGAAAATCCCGGAGATCACCGAGAAGTCCCGCAGGGATCAGTGTCAACTCGCCCCAAAGAGAAGTGGAAAGTTTGCGGTGGTGTCCCAACCATCTTCGGCCAAGGCAACACAAAATAACTCCTTGTGGTTGCTCCGACCCATGTCAAGATGTCTCAGATAGCCAGTAAGACGGACGGATAATCGGCCAACCGGGTGTTTTTGAATCAAATATTTCGAGCGGAAACTTCAGTCAAGAAACCTCACCCACATCCAATTTAATACGGGAGTCATAAAAGGTAAAGCAAACCTAACAAGTTACTGCCTCGGTTCTTAACTGGGTAATACTTAGTTCTACGCCTAGCATGCATACTAATAAAACAGTAGCACAGGAATATTATTTTTTTAAAACTCACAATATTAGCCACAGAGGCCAAAAATTCACAATTCGCCTAAGGCCTTAAAATTTCACAATTTGGCCTAAGGCCTAAAAACATTCACAATTTGGCCTAAGGCCCAAAATTCACCATTTGCTTAAGGCCGAAATAATAAAATAATATGCAAACAAAGTGAAAGGGAGATCACTGGGCGAAGAATGCGGTAATGGAGGCGTGGTATCAGCGTCTGCCATAAAGATCGAACCTCATCGAGAGAAAATCCCTAGAGACCCCAAAAATCCCTCGTCGCTAGATCTGAGGAAGCCATGGAGGAAGGAGGGCTTGGAAGCTTTAGAAATTGAGGAGAATTTGAGGAGCTCTTTTGATGTGGAGAGTGTAGAATGAATGAAAAAATGAGATTTTCAAGCTATTTATAAGGAAAAGGCTAAAGGGCGAGTCTTCTGGACGCGTCCGATTTTTCGCCTTCCAAAAATTTTGTGGTTTTCAGACAACCACGACTCCCATAAATCATTTTTATGGTTGTCGGTGGGGGCAACTGTGATACCAAATTTTGAGGCTCAAAAGAGCTAATTTTCCCCAGCTGCAAACAGTCCGACCGGACCGGAGGCCATCCAGAAAGTTCACCGGAAGTATGCCAATATGGTACTTGAAAACGTCCGAAAAAATTGCGAGGATAGGCGGAACTGGTCCCGAAATAGTTTTTTTGGAGGTCCGGACACTCCGAACAAGCTTCGGACTGAAACACCACGAAGCCAGCCGGCCTCGGTTGGCGTCGGACCGCCGAAAATGGGCGGCTCCGGCGGCTCAGGCCGCCGGACCCGGCGGCCAGGCACCGAGCCCAGGCAGCCCAGGCGCGAAACAGTCCATTTTGCCTATAAAATAGTGGCCCCGGCACTCATTTCAAGACACTCATTTGTGTTGACGGATGCTCCTTCCCCCTACGCTCCTTGCGATTCTTTAACTGCTTTTTCTGCATTTTAGTTTAGCCTTTATCGCTTCTTTTTGCTTTGTTTAAGTGGTCACTAAATTTTAAATTATTAAAATTACCTTAACCGAGGAGCTTAACCTGGAGTTAAGAAGGTCGAACGATTAACATCCGTACATGAATAAACTCTGCCTATTTCAATTTTTAGGCACTTCCATGCATGCTTCCTTCTAACTCCTAATAATTCTAGCAACTGCATAAATTTGCATTCACGTCAATCATTAGCAAACAAACTGCCTCAATTAATAATTAGGCCCCCATAATGCCCGTTCATCATAAATCGTGGTATTAAAAGCATAAAATTCGACGAATATTGGGGCTTAAAATACCTAGTTAACCAATAACTATGGTGAAATTACCTTTATTTCGAACAAAAATCCGGCTTAAGTCCATTAATCAAATAATTGTGGCTAAAAGGCGCTTAATTCCAACCACGTTTTCCTGGCATAAATTGCCTCCAAATGCAAATCAATTAATCACTTTTGGTAAACGAATTGCCTATAAGTGAGTTGGATCTTTTTTTAGCGACAACTCGCTTAAATCAAAACTTTGGCTCAAGGCTTCAATAAATCACTTTTGGCAAAATAATTGCGTAAATCAATCATTTTTTGGCGACAATCGCCTAAATCAACATTTTTGGCCACACTGCCTTAATACACCATTTTGGCTAAAAGCCTCAAAAACCAATTTTGGCGACATCCGCCTAAATCACATAAATTGTTTGCAACAATTGCCTAAAATCAATCTTTTTGCTAAAAGGCCTTAAAACAACCATTTTTGGCAACAATGGCCTAATAAATCAATCAAACTTGGCAAAATGCCTAAACAAACCTGCACGAAGCAATACACACATTCATGCATTAAGCATAAAAGCCCTTTTAAAAAGGCCAATCGAACTACGTTGACTTTGATCTTCTATTCAAACGAAAGTACGTAGGCACGTTCGGGATTTAACCCCGGGCGGCAGGTCGAAAACACATAAACATTTTCATTGGTCCAATTACTTCATCTTACCTGCAAAGCATTCATTCATCTGGTTAGTTCATCAGCATGACATAGTCTCGGGATCCACCTCGGGTTCGAAGACCACGCCTTAGACATTGGGTTAATTAATCTAGTAATTAGGTTAATTAAAATTGGAGTCACTTAGGGTTTTTTCCTAGTTTACCCTAAAATAATTAAACAAGGTAAACCAGCGGCGACTCATACATTCCGTGCATTTCACTTAGGGTTTTTTCCTAGTTTACCCTAAAATAATTAAACAAGGCGGCGACTCATACATTCACGTGCATTTCTACCCTTAGTCACATGCATCATATGTTATGCCTGACATTTTGGGGAGGGGTTCACAAGGCCCACTTTTACAAAATTAGACTTGGTGGCATGCAAAATGAGAAGGTGCATTGGGAAGTTCGCCAGACAGGCCCGACGCGCTTCTTGGGCCTGATTTCATTGTGAAATGCCCGGTGATTCGAAAAAGTAAAAATGGTTAAACACGTGTATTATCTCAGCCACAGACCATTGGCCCGAAAATCAGGTTGATCAGGAACCCTGATCAAAGCTTATGTTTAAAACGGTATATCATCACTAGGCCGTTAGGGGCAAAATTTGAGTGTCTACAGTATGCCCCCACTTTGATGATATTTTGCTTTTTGAGCAAGATGTCGTCAAAGTGTAAAGTAGAAGTGTAAGTAAGAAATACTTACCTGGTAGTTGTTAAGTTGCCTTGTCTAGTTGAGACAAGGCAGGTGTCCTTCGAATAGTATTTGCATTCTTTGAATGGCTTGGATGGATGAAGTGCACCGTTTTGGCGGCTTTGTTGATGTGAGGCGCCATTTTGGTGGTTTAAACTGAAATGGTTTGCCTTGAGAGGTTTGTTGCCGAGGACATGAAATGCGGATGAGCTGCGCTATGGTGATTATCAGCGGCTTCAACGAATATGTGCCTTCTTTGAAGGGCTTAAGTGCGCCACTTAGGATGAC
The DNA here is from genome assembly GCF_014843425.1 of Jatropha curcas. Next base: position 11,936 of record NW_023591442.1, on the reverse strand, counting down.
TTAATTCTGAAATGCTCCACTGTGGGAGGTTATCAGTGGGGACATGAAATACAAATGAACTACGCCATGGTGGTTGCCGGTTGCTTCAACGGATGTGTGCCTTCTTTGAAGGGCTTATGTCTGCCACCTGGGATGACTTAGTTTTGAAATGCTCTATTATGGGAGGTTGTCATTGGGGACATGAAATGCAGATGAGTGGTGCCATGGTGGTTGTGGGCGACTTCAATGGATGTGTGCCTTCTTCTTTGAAGGGCTTAAGTGCCTTAGGGGACTTCGGGTGCCTCAGGGGACTTAAATTTGAAATGATCCGCTTGGGGAGGTACCTACAAAAGAAATTTTTTGCTGATAGAAAAATAGGCCTTTGGCCGATGGTTAGAGTTAGAAATTCCGTGATTAGGCCTGGAATAACATGCACGTGTGAAGCATGATTTTGCATAAAATTGATTTGGCATAGGAATGCATAAGTTTGCGTGAGTTTGTATGAGTTTATGTGAATTATATGTTTTTGTATGAATTTGTGTGTTTTTATGTGAATTTGTGTTTTTATTGGAAAATGTGTCGTGGCATGCAAAATGAGGAAACTTACCTGTGGCCAGTGGTGTTTTGCCCCTACTTAGGCGGCGAGCCGTTGGTGGGTTGTCGGCTAAGCATGAGACCTGGTTGCAGCAAGTGGGCCGTTGGGCCATTCGAGGCCCGTAGGCTAAAGTCTAGCCTATAGGCCCACTAAACTTTATAAAAAGGTGAAAATGACACTCATTTGTTGCTTTTCAACCTAACTTTCAAAACTTCTTATGAAAAATCTCTCTTCTTCTTTCTCTCAACCAAGACTCATGGCTGTTGAAAATGTCATGGATTGGCTACTTAGAGACGTGGTGATCGATCCCGTGACTTGTCCTGTGAGCCACGATATGATGTTGCGAGAGTTTATCCCTGACGTAGGGGCTTCTATTAGCTTGCGACACAATTTACCCAGCCACCTCTACTGGGGCATGTCCGAGGTAATTCAGAACTCTTTTTCTTGTTTTATCTACATTACAAACACTAAAACATGCAAATATTAGGTTAGAAATCAAAAAACTAGGTAGAAATTTATCGTTTGGGCAATTTTAGGTTGTGGCGTGCGCCACTTCTCTAGCTGTTTGGCTGGCTTGTCGTGCTATAGCGTGCTCTATAGCAGTAGTGTGCACACCACTTAAGTAGTGCCTTGTGCCACAATAGCTATGAACATGTATTTTTCATCGTGTTTTCTCAATTTCCTGCATCATATAACTCTATGCCTTGCTCTTTTATTAGTATATTTACAGTGGTTTATTATGCAGAAGAGCGCGAGGCACGAAAAATCTGGCGGCAACGCCTATGCGACTAGTGAGTAGTTCTACCGGTTGCCTGTCCGAGTCTAAGACCATGTTTGGGAGGCAGGCTTTGGTTGTTTCGTTGACACTCTAGCACGGTTGTAGGGGCGGACCCTTCCTTCTAGCATCTTGGCACTCATGGAGCAGTGGGTGGACACCACTTACACTTTCCATCTACTGTTCGGTGAGATGACAATCACCCTAGTTGACTTCGCCACCATCATCGGGCTTCCTTTCGAAGGGTGGTCGGTTGTATTAAACGACCAGTTGAGGACTCTAGATCAACCAGGCTTGCGGGTGAGCCTCAGAGAAGCTATCAAGATGGAGCCCACCATCTCCGATAAGAGGGTTTATTATGAAAGTATCATCTCTTGTTATGAGGATATGCCCCGAGAGCATGTGGCAGAGCAGGATGTGGATGTGGTGGCGTGAGCCTTTATCTTTTATCTACTATTGACCACTTTATTCACAAACCATGTTAACGACGTAGATTTGGTGCTACTGCCACCTCTACACGATCTAGATGTGACCAGGTAATTTAATTGGGAAGTTGCTGCCTTGTCGTATCTATATTATGGGATGGACCTCTGTGCCTGAGGAGTGCACCTGAAGGTCAACTACAGGCGTGTTATTGAGGTATAACGCCATATTTTCTTTGATGATTCTTCCTCTTTAACCTTCCTTCTTGCTCTTTTTTGTTTCTTATTTACTGACTTCCACTTTATTCTTGGAACATATTTGGGCTTGTGAGCACCGGGTCCTCCCTATGCCGAGCTTATATGGCATCGATGCTGATACTAATGTTAGGTCTCTCCCCCGAGGCCGAGCCTGAAGATTTATTTGGAGGTATGCTCACACTATCTCAGAGATATCAATATTCCGACAGCTGCTGAACAACCTGTCCAGGGATCGGGTGAGTTGTCACTTCACACTGCCTTTTATTTTTTATTCTTTCTTCATCTTTTTTCTTTTTCCTTTTCTTTTTTTTTCTTCTTTTTTTCTTTTGAAAATTTTTCTTTTGGAGTTTTTTTTTTCTTTTTTATGCTCTCTTCTCTTTTCTTTCTTTTCTTTTTATAATTTTTAGAGATAGTGAAGTACCTATGGAGAAGATAACTGAATATACCGACTTTGTCCAGGAAGCCGTTTGGTACCAGTTGTTGATGCGTGATTTTATGCCCCCACCTGATTCAATGATGATACGAGGATGTGGAATGAATGGGTTAATGCTATCTAGAAGTCTTTTAATCCGAGGATTTAAATTAAACTGATTTTGCCCCCACCTGATTCATATGATGATACGAGGAATGTGGAATGAAATGGGTTAATGCTTATCTTAGAAGTCTTTTTAAATCCGAGGATTTAAATTAAACTGATTTTTAAGTGTCTGACTGTCGTTAAGCCTAAGCTGCGTGATGCAGCTATGTTAGAACTACATTGACGGTTTTTGTATTCAAACGACATGTAGCTCTGAATACAGTAAGTTAAGGCTGCGTCACGGCAGCTATGCTCTGTGACTACTTCTATAAAAATTAGATCTTTTTCTCACACGTTTGAAATGACTTTTTGGAACGATTCTGAAACCCCTAAAAACACGTTCCGCGGCCACAATTCTCCTCCAGACGCTCTTTTGTTAGTTCGTTTGAAAGGAGAATGCCATTTTAGATATTAATTCTAGGTGGAAACCAAACCCATAAAAGAGAAAAAATTTAAGAGAGAAAAGAGTGAACATTTAAATCCTTGGTGACGAAGCTTCTGCATCGCCTTAACCATCTTTCGTTAAGCCGTTTACACATCCTCAATCTGAGGATTATGGTAATTCTATTACACTTTTGTGTTTTTATTCATGGACTTATTTATTTTATTATTGTTTTAGGTAGTTTTAATCTTAATTGAATGTATTCCTAATTTGTTTTCGGTCATTCGAGGTCGTCCTAAAACCATATTTAAATAAAAAACCTTTGAAACAAATAATTTAAAAACCAAATTCGGACTAGAGCAGTTGCGTCCAACGTAGCAGTAGATCCGTAACGGAGCTGGCAGTTGCGTGACTGGAACTGTTCATGTCCAAAATTTTCGTTTAATTTACCTAGACAGCTGCGTGATGCAGCATGTCGGGTCCGTCAACGCAACTGTTCTTCCAAAGAACAGCCGGTGAGCGACTGTTCTAGGGTCCCCATAAACAATTTTATTCTTTCCGAAAAATAATAATTTTTTGTACAAAATAAAATTCCAAATTTTTCCAATAAATCCGAAAATGACCAATTAATGAAACAGATTGCAAATTTAGTTGTTTAGAAATATCAAAAGTAATTATTCCATGTTTGGGGTTATTTGGGTTTATGGGTTTGAATTTAAATTAGGGTAGAATGGTATTTTTAGGTTCGGTTTTTGGTGGCCCGCCTTTACCATAAGGCAAAGAGCGGGTCTTTTATTTACTTGATTTAACTGCTTTGGTTTGGATGATTTGGATGATTATGGATGCAATGATTAAACTTTGATTCGAACGATTAATTAATTTTCCATATAGAGAACTCGGTTTGATTCATTCGGGTTGTGTAAACGCCCCAAAATTTTCGCAATCTTATATGGTATTTATTTTAATCGGGTCATGAATGGTGCTACAGAGAGGGGCAATAATATTTTATTTAGACCCGAGGTAGATATTGAGTATAATTAACTATGGATGGATAATGATTTATCAGTATATGAATAGTACACCGGTCTGTGAATAGTACTACCAGTCCGGACATTGATATTATTTTGGTCCAGAAAAATTACTAATCTATGTATTATATTTATTTTAATATTTTTGGAGTATGCATACAATGATTTTTATGGGTAGAAAGTAAGTAATGATATTTTTGGAGGAATTTAGATAATTAAGTGAATAGTGAATTAATGGTGTTATATTATTAAGGAAATGAGAAAAATTTATTGTTATAGAGTAAGTTTGAGATGGTGTATTTATTTAAGGAAATTAGAGGAATTATTTGAAAGGATTCAATTTTGAAAAAGAATTTTTTGTGAAGATAAATAATATTTTGAAGGAAATACATTGGGATATTTTTAGCCATTGATTAGATACCATTGACATGACTTTAATCTTAGCCATCCAATGTAGAGTAAAGACTTAAAATACCCTTGTTGCTCAATTATTTGAGCAACCACTTTCCCTTTCTTCCTCTCTTCAACGTGAATTTCTATCTTCTTCTCTTCCTTGGCCGAAACTTACCCTCTCATTTCTTCCCTTATTGTTTTCAATTTCTCACAAGAAATCACTCTAACTAGACCATATGAACACAATCCAAGACCTTCCTCTTGAAGATTTATGGTTATTCATTGTATTGGAGCTTAAGGATTTGAAGAATTTTTGAGTTTTAGCTAAAGTTCAAGTAGGTAGATTTTGTGATTTTGAGGTTGATTTATAGAATTAATTAGGGATTTTGGATCCTTTCATTCTCATAGTATTTTTCTATGCCTTTTGCTTTGGGTTTTGAGTTTATTTGTGAGGATTTTCTTTTGTTAGTACAAGGTGAGCTATCTAAGTTGGATAAAGGCAAGACTAAGGTTTGATTTGGTGATTTTTGGGTGTTCCAAGCTTGATTCTTAAGGTAAGTGTTCATAAAAAACTCTTACCTTGTTTAAATTTTTGATTTTGTGAAGTTTATACTATTTTGTGACAATGGGAAATTTTATATGAAATACTTTGATTATTGAACTTTGGTGGTATAAATGTGTTCTTGGGAGATTTCTAAGCATGTCTATATGTTGAATTGATGAGAAAAATATTTTATTCTTCATTTTCCAATGTGTTCTTGGGAGATTTCTAAGCATGCCTATATGTTGAATTTATGAGGAAAACATTGATGAATAAGGCCTTAAGTTTTCTTGTTATTCTTTGTGGGTTTATGATCTTAAGATTATGTTTGATGAGTATTCAGTATGTAGTAGAAATCTCTACCTTGTATATGATTTAAGTAAGCTGAAATTGAAAAAAAAAATGTTATTGAGTGAGATTAAGGACTATGTTTCGATCCTTTCTAGTTTCCACTTGTGTTTGAGTCCTTCATGAAAGTTGTAAGTTTACTTCTTAGCTTTCCAACCCATCCTCTTGTGTCCAATTTGAATATGTATAGCTCAACTTATGGCTAAAACACCTAAACTGACTCTGTTATGACGGACTGAATTGAGTGCCCATTTTGACCACTATAATGGTAATATTTGTTCTGAGTTCTTCATGAGAGTTGTTGCCCTGTGTCTTGAGACTTCTCTGGTTTTGGATTGGTTTGATTTGAGCATCTGGATAAGTAGGAATTTGATAAACAGGAAATTTGATAAACATTGGAATTAGTTTCTGCTGAATCAGGTCTGGACTATTGTCTGTGTTTCCTAGCCTTTTTTCACCATCTTATAGATTGATCTGGGGCTGTTGTCCCTTGATAACATTTGTATATCTTTTGTCTTATCTTTCTATGAAATCAAACTTCACTCAATTTGGAGATCTAAGAACATTCAAGTTAAATGTCTTTAGAAACCCAGCAAAAGGTCAGGTTATATTAATGCCTGGAAATTTCTAATGTCTTGAAATCATAAGGTTTATTTGGATAAAGGTAGGTAATGAATAATGTGTGATGAAGTTCTCTTGATTCTTTGTATACTTTAAGATTTATTTGACAAAAATAAGACATAAGTTTGAAAAGTGTTGTTGTGGATATGTTTAAATGGATATCAATTGAAAAAGTGTGGAATTGGTTAAGATCATGCATTATGAGGGTTGAAATGGATACTTTTGTGCATAAGAGTTATGTTAGCATACTTGATTGGAGAAGGAAATTCCTCCCCTTAGTTTTCAGTAAGAGGTCAAACCACCATAGGGTAATAATGCTTAATTATTTTATATATGTGAAATATGTTTTATGAGTTACTTAAGTTCTAAAGTAAGCTTACATATATGATTTCATATGATAAGAAATTTTCTAAGTTAAGTAATTTTGGTTAAATATGAATTTTTTTATGAGTTATTGACTTTGTAAAGTAAGCTGACATTATGAATTTAAGAAGACTAAAGCATAAGACAAGTTTTATGAGAAGTGTTATGAAGTAAGAATTAAAACAAGGATTTTGGGCTCTAATATACTTGGTGTGAATTTGATGCGTGGTTTGATTTCATGTATGATGAGCATGCTCGGCATTTGATGCCATTATGATAAGAAGCTATGATCATATGCTAGGCACGTGAGTGTCTTATGTTAGGGCGGACGTTAGGGCGGACGCGCTCTATATGTTATGAAAAGGTTGGCTTGACTAAGGCCATTATGAATTAAGTTATGAAAAACCATATCTCCTTCTCTTTCCTCCTAAAGTGTATGCGAGCCATTGGAAATATTTTTAAGGCACTTAAATGAATGAGATTATCATATTTCAATAACCCTAGTTTGGAATATAAATTTTGATCTATGTTATGCAAATGAAATTTTCACAGCATGATATTCGGTGCATGGTTTTAAAGCATAAAAGTATGTGTATTCGGTTAATAAATGTCCAAGTAATGAATTTATGATTTGGAAAGAATTAAATTACTTATGGTTTATTAATTATAAGTTTATTGATATTTCTTTGCTATAATGTAAATGTATGTTCTTTTTGGATAAAAATTTATATTTTTAAGTGTGGTTTGCCAATGCAACATTGGTAAGTTTGTCATTTATGAGCACCACTGAGTTTTATACTCAGCGCGTTGATTTTTATCACGCGTAAGTTGAAGTCCGTGGTTACTACTTGAAGATCAGAAGAGTAGCTTTAGAACAGAAGAGACTATTTTAGTAGTGGTAGAATTAGTTTGATGTGCTTAAGAATCATGGCATGTATAATTATTACATTTTCGGAGATTATGTTATTTGAATTATAACTTAAGAATGTAATGATAAATTAGTTTGGTGTATATATTTGGAGATAAGTATGAAATTTTATTTAATGTTTGGATATAAAATATGTTTAAGATAGTTGGTATGATTAAGAACATAAGGACTTGATGATTAAGAACATAAGGATTTTATTTAGAGTTATGAAGGTATAGAAGTGTTGTTGTGTTGCTGTGATGATTACTGGAGTTTGCTGGGGGTTTAGAGTTTAAAATTGGGAGTGTTTTTTATTCACATGTTTGGCGAGCTCGGTTTTTAAAGGGATATTCTTACAGTATTTCTGTAGGATTTTTCTCAATCATTATAAAGAAAAAATTACTCGCTAAACTTAAACTTGTTGAATACTAAGTCACTTCTAAAATTCATCAATATGGTTGTATGATTTATATGTCGGTTAGAGAAGGTGGCCTCCGGCACCGAATGTGGCATCCACCGTCGGTCTTTCGGGATTGGGCTGCGGGTGTTTTACATGGTTGGGTTTAAATAAATAAATAATTGGCTTTTTCCTAACTAAAAAATAAAATGAGAAAGTCGTAGGTTAAAAGAAGGCCGGTTTTTTTCCGGGCCGTCGCTTCCAATGGGCCGCCGTACCCAATTTCCCTTACCTAGAATCGCATTGGTGCGCCTGACCAGTTTTCTAAATAATTTTGCCTTGAATAAAATTTTAGGTTTAAAAATGGAAGTCCACTGATTTATAAAATAAAATTGGAAACCGGGTTCCTGGTGAATACTCAAATTTTGAGGCTCAAAGGCCTATTTCGCCGACTGCTAACAAGTCCGGCCCGGGCCGGAGCCAAATTCGAAAAGTTTCACCGAAAGTATGCCAATATGGTACTTGAAACGTACGGAAAATTACGAGATCGCAGAACTGGTTCCGAAATATTTTTTGGAGGGTTACGGAACTCCCCGAAAAGCCTCTGGGAAACGGAAAACTAGCAAATAGGGCGGCGGCGCACGCCGGCCTCGGTCGGCAGCCGCCGCCCTCCAGAACTGGTTTTTCCTTATAAAGAAGCCCCCCGAGTCAACTGTTTTATGGACTGATCTAACATGTTGATGGACGTTCTCTTCTCTCTACGCTCCTTGCGGTTCTTTTAACTGCTTTTCCTGCATTTAGTGGTAGGCTTTTTATTACTTCTGCTATTGTGATATTTGTCACTTATTAATTAAATTTTTAATTAATATTCCAAACGGAGGGAGCTTAATCTGGAATTTTCCAAGCTGAAAGCTTAAGGAAGCTAAGAAGCGGCCGCCGACTAACTCAGGTAATAACGAAACCTTGCCTATTTAATTTCAGCATTTTGTGCATATTCTCTTCTACTCCTAACTCTAAAAACTGCATTCACACTATCGTCATTTTAACAATAAATTGCCTTAAGTTTAGGCTAAAATGCCTGGTTAATCAATAATCGTGGTATTAATGCTAAAACTCCGAACATATTGGCTAAAGTGCCTAGTTAATTAATAACAACGGTGTAATTGCCTTTATTTCGAACAGTTCAGCTAAAAGTCCAATTAATCAATAATTGTGGCTAAAAGCCTTAATCAATCACGTTTTTGGCCGTTTTTGGCAACAAAATTGCCTACAGTTTAATCAATCATGTCTTGGCAACAAATTGGCGCTAAAATTACATATCATGCTTTGGCACGAATGCCTTAACATCATTTTTTGGCGGACAAAATCGCCCAACAAAACCCTTTTGGCACAAATGCCTTAATCAATCATTTTGGCGCCAAATCGCTAACCAATTTTTTGGCAACCAAATTGCCTAATCAAATGTAACTTTTGGCACAAATGCCTTAATCAACCATTTTGGCGATAAATAAGCCAAAACATCAATTTTTTGGCAAATAAATTGCCAATCAAAAACCTTTTTTGGCAACTAAATGCTTAAATCAGAAAAAATCAAATCATTTTGGCAAATGCCTAAAAAATGCACGAAGCATACATCACACATGGGTGAAGCCCATACCCATTCAAGATGCCTTTAAATAGCCTTTATCGAACTACGTGGGCTTTGATCTCTCATTCAAACGAGAGTACGTAGGCAACGTTCGGGATTTTGCCCCGAGCGCCAAAATCACTTAAACATTTCATTGGTCCAATTACATCATTTACCTTGCAAAGCATTCATTCATTGGTTAGTTCATCAACCTGACATGGTCTCGAGATCCACCTCGGGTTCGCAAACCATGCCTTAAACGTTGGGATAATTAACCTAGTAATTAGGTTAATTACAATTGGAGTCAACCTAGGGTTTTTTCCTAGTTTACCCTAAAATAATTAAACAAGGTGGCGACTCACACATTCACGTGAATTTCTGCCCTTAGTCATATTCATTATATACCTATTTTTGGGGAAGGGGTTCACACTCGCACATCTTGGACAGGATTCTTTTAATCTCCTTATTCGCGGCTTCTACTGCACCATTAGCTTGAGGGCGATAAGGAGAAGAATGATGATGCTCAACCTTTTTGTTGTGCTTTGTTTTGTACAGGTACACCTAAACATACGAATCAAGTGTTCTTTCCCTTTAAGAATAACTTGATAAGGAAATTTGGACTTAATTGTAAAAATTTAAATCATACATAAATTTGTTGATTTTTTGGTTTGGCACGATTGAGATCTTTTTTCTCCATTGCATAAAATAATGAATTTCAAATGAATTTCTTCTCTTCTGTTCAACACTTTCTGAGTCTGGATAGCGAGTAGCGCTGATCGGCAGTCCTCCTTGATTATGTCGACGGACAGCCAAAAGGTCCTCCCTGTTACCGACTGCAAACCATTCCCTAATCCTTTTGGGGGTGGCCCATGAGTAATGCGTACTGTTGGAACCCACGTGAAACTCTTTGTTTCACATGGGTTAGGTTATATCCTTACTCAAGGTTTCAAGGGTCCCTTAAATAAGTAGGGGGCCCGATTTTCTATTTGTGTCATAGCCTATACGAACCTATCTTAGGACTGTATGCACCCAATGACGTGAATCATATCATTAAAACAAATTATGACGTGATATTGTGCGCATTCATGACATATCATTTCATAAACATTAGAAACATTAAAAAGAACACAAAGTATTCTTTTTTAGTCATGCACAATTGGACAAGGGAGTCGATCTACCTCACATTCAGTTGCCCTGATACACAATACTACCCACTGTACCCTAATCCAGCTACCCTTGTCCTATCAGGTACCCACTGTTCGAGTGCCTATCCAAGTTCCAGTCACACCTACAGTGCTATCACCAACTTCAATCCAACCTCACCAGCTTCACCAATCTCACCAGTTTCACCAACTTCACCAACTCCAACTGCACCAATGGCATCACTCACTGACATCCAAAACCTCATTGAAAACTGGAAGCCAGAATGGAGGCTAGAATGAATGAGGCATTAGCTACCCAGAGAACTGCCCTAATAGCTGAACTAGGTAGTGGCAATGGAAATGGGGCTTCAGCTGGGGGAAGTGGACTTGCTACCTCTAATCAGGGACCTGCTGCTGAACCGACAAACCCTGCCCTTAACCTGGATGACATGCCCTCCAGAACTGCTTTTGAGCTGGAAGCTCAAAAAATGAGCCTGGAAGCTCAGAAATGAGAGAAAACTGGGAACTCTTGGAAAGGTCAATCACTGCCCTCCCCAAACACAATAGAAAGTGGTGGACATGGACTCCTTGTCCTTGTTCCCTGAAAGCAAGATTGCCAACGAAGTTCAAGATTGCCTAACAATGGACAAGGTTGAAATGGAACCACTTTTGTCCCAAAAACGCACCTAAAAATGTAGTGGGTTGCCCTCAACTCGTTGGCTGAACAGCGAGCCCTCCTTGCTCAGTGGTTTCAATAATCTTACTGACTGGGTGCTGCTTTGAAAGAATGGGTTTGTCAGCCTGGAATCGGAACTAAATGAAGACCTAGGAGCAGTACTGCGTTACACATCCATAACACCACGCAGTAACCACTTAATATAGAGGTGATGTTACTTCGAGGAACTGGAAACCACCAAACAAAAGAAACAACGCCTTTTCTCGGTCCCTTTGTTACGAGGTGGGCCAAGTGCGCCCAAATGATCCATCGGCCTTCAGAATAAGAACAGTAGACTTAATCATCAAATCTGGCTACCTGTCTACCACAACACTGCAAACTCAGTACCTACCCAACGTTTCAGTCGCTCATTGCTATGCAACCAGGAGAGGAATTTAATCCATGGGTCCCTGAAGAAGACTCGTACCTCAAAATATAGAGCCTAGCCAAGCTAGTAAAGGTTCACGAAGTGGCAAAGTATCACCCCGACCAATTCCTTTATGTGTGGGAATAATGAGAAATGGCAGCAGTCAGGGGAAAAAAAAAAGGAGGGGACTTCACTGATCCTCTACGGGATGCAATCCTTTTTGTATTCGAGAGGCTGTCAAGGCGCAAATTACATTAAGCCTTTTGGAATAGGCCACCACCAACCATTGCCCTGAGGACTATAAGGGCTCGATGAATACTGTTGAGTACATCAGGGTATACGGCAACAAGACTGAAGCATGCTGGAACTATCGGCTTAAGAACCATGCATCCAAGACCCTGGTGATAAAGGTTCAATCATTCCAAAGGTAAGCCAAATTAGACACTAATCCTTTACCAAATCACTGGATAAATGCTATCGTGGCTGACCAAGAATTGAT
>NW_023591441.1:0-133425 GCF_014843425.1 Jatropha curcas | reverse complement strand
CTGTAGTATTTCTGTCTGTGGTGGATTTTCGCAACTGGAACTGGTTCTGTTCAATGACAAGTCCTAATGCCAATAATGATCTTACATCATTTGTTTCATTCAGGGTGCATGATACATAGTATTTTGCTCCAAGTCTATACGCACTTTGCTATCAAGCAATAAACTATATATTCCTCCTGCTAACACACCCAATCCTGAAGAATTCGCTTTAACCAAAGGCATTTCCTTTCCTGCCTTCCGTTGCTGCAACGTACTCTGCTTCAGTCATAGATAATGAAACACATATTTGCCATCAAGATCCACTGGCCATATTTTGCATCTGTGTAGCCATACAATTGCAGTCTTTATCACCTCCAAAAGTTAAAGCATAACTTTGGAAAGTTCCCTCTCAAGATCTGAAGATCACTTTCACTGCTTCCCAATGTGTCTTCTGGGGAATTTGACAGAATCTGCCGAGCAACGCCAACTGCAATGAGCGATATCTGGTCCTGTACAACAAATTGCGTACATCAAAACTTTCGATCCTGAAGAATAGGAACATTTAAACAATATCTGTGACATCCCAGGTTTGAGGCACAACACTTAGGCGAAGTCCCACATCGGCTACGCACAAAGGTGGAAGTCCTATATCATAAAGGGTGGCAACTCTAGAACATGGTAGACCGCGTTTTGGGTTGTGCAGAGCGAGGTTTCCCTGGCCCAAGACAAAATCGGCGGCCGAAGGCGCCAAAGCGACAATATCTACCATTGGGCTGGTGTTACAATTTGGTATCAGAGCCCTAGGTGTTAGTATTCCCCCGGCTTGCCATTCATAAGTCCAGGTATAGTGTACATGCCATGGACCTACCTGATGAACTAAGCGTATGTTGTTCTTTTAGGAGGATGTCACAGGAATAAGGTGAGAAGCGAGTCACACGCCTCCAGAGCAGTGGAGGGTGAGGGCTCCAGTAGCACCAAGTCAAAAGGTGTTTGTTAAAGCAACTGGCCAGATACTTTTTAGACAGATTGCAGGTGTGGGGAAATTTGCCCCCCCCGGCCCCGCCCCAAGGCAAAACAAAAAATTAGTAAGTTTAGAAAGAGAAATGAAGCCCCCACTGGAGAAGCTTAGAAAATATGGGGCGAAGGAATTCAAGTGCTAACAAAGGAATGATAGTCCAGAAATAGCTGAGTATTGGTTAGATGGGACATCGAGAGTTTCTGGAACAATTACAGTGTACACCAGAGGACAAGTTGAAATTTGTGCTAACATCATTTGTTGAATGGATGAAAGCAATATACAATGGGTGGACTCACTGTGCGCAGCAGCGATCATCAAGCAGAGCACGTACTTGGCAATTTTCTTGGAAGAATTCCCATAGAAAAAGTTCATCACCGAGACTTATCTGAATGCAGAAGAAAAGAACTTCTTATATCTCAGAAAGAACAGAATGTTCATTTTCCAGAGTATGAAAGAGAATTCACCAGGACTCAAGCCGTAATGTAGGGGGGATAAGTGGCTACAGAAGCCGAGAGGTGTAAAAAATTTCAAGAAGGCTGAACAATAGATTCAAGTGGGATGGTAGCTTTCCAAGATTCAGAGAAGTTCATCAGCTTTTGGTAGAGGCAGCTCAGGAGATAGAGCGAGATTCAAGCCAGTCAGCGTACGCAGAACGCCAAGCGGTCTCAGCAAAGGAGAGACAAACTCAAGAGTTGCACCCAATCACACCTCAGTCAGAAAGCAAGAGATTCAAGAGTGGCTAGTAGTTCGCTAGCTTCTTAGACCTTCTTTAGCCAAGGCGCAGCTTAGGGATGCCTACCATGCAGACGGTAATCAGTTTGTGGCTAGTTCTGCCGTTGGGTAGTCGAGGTTCAAGGCAGAAGGAACTAGTAGGAGGCACAGTAAGAGTGGCAAGAGTTCAAGCCGGCTTATAACTTTTCAACCTTGTTGAGCATTGTGGTAGACGACATGGTGGAAGATTGTTGGTGTGGGACCGGTAAATTGTTGGCTATGCGGAGCATCAGACATCAGAAGAGGATTGTCCTAAGAGGGCAAAAGTTCCTACACAGTTCATAAGCAGGCAAGAGGGTAGAGGTGAGACCTTCGGAGGGCAAGAAAGACAGCAAATCAGAGACTGTGGACAGAACGCCGATACTTAGAGGTCCAGCCAGGGTTTATGCTATGCGAACAAGGGAAGAGGAGGAAGCTCCACGATGTCATAGTTGGTGAGTTTTTCTTATGTGATCATAGCAGTTTCTGCTTCTAATTGGATCCCTGGAATCAATCGCTTCCATACATTCAAGCGTACCTAAACCTTGGGTTGAAGGTTAGAAGTTGCACATGTGAGCAGGGGTATGGTAGTGTACTAATCCATTAGGCGAGTAGTAAAACCCTATACAGTGGTTGAAGGATGTCCATATTGTTATTCAATGGAAAAGAGTTTCCGGAGATCTTAATGGAGTTGCATTTAAGAAATTTGATGTTATTCTGGTATGGATTGGCTATCCAGACTCAAGGCTATAGTTGATTGTGCAAAGAAAAAGGGTGACATTATATAACACCAACAGGGGAAAGAGTTAAGTAGTCGTTGAAGCGAGAAGATTTTCTGGGAAATTGTGATATCAAGCTATGGCAAAACAGAGATAATTCCAGAGGGTTGGAAAGCATACTTGGTAATGGTGCATTATCAAGCAAGATAAGAAAAGTCAAAAGGTTGCAAGACATACCAACAGTGTTGTGATTATCCGAGATGTATTTCCCAGAAGAGTTACGCAGGGTTTACCACCAAGGAGGGAGTGAGTTTTTACCAATAGATGTTTATCCTGGAGCAAGCAACCAGTATCCATCAGCCTTAACAGAATGGACCAACGCAGAGTTAAAAGAGTTGAGATTCAGCGGACCGGACTTGGTCGCGGTCCGCACTACCCTGCAGGAGTTTATTGGACTAATAGGCTTTTATTAAGACCAGTGTATCACCTGTGGGGAACCAGTATTAATTTTGTAAAGAAGAAAGATGGATCTCTCAATTGTGCAATTGATACAGACAACTGAAACAAACTGACCACATCAAGAATGAAGTGATCCCTTGCCTCGCATTCGATGATTTGTTGTGATCACAGTGCTAAAAGGGCGCAGGTATGTTTTTCTAAGATCGACCTAGGTCGGGGAATACCATCAGTTGCGGATAAAGGAGAAGATACGCTAAGACTACATTTAGGACCCGATATGGTCACTATGATTTTTAGTCATGCCATTCGGTCTCAAAAATGCACGGCGGTTTTTTTCATGGATCTCATGAACCGCTGTTTCATTCATATCTGGACAGTTTGTGGTGGTGTTTATAAGATGACATTTTAAAGTCCTATTCCCAGCGACAAGGTTGAACATCGATAAACATTTGGCGGTTGTACTTCAGACACTGAGGGATAAACAGTTGTATGCCAAGCTCAAGTAAGTGTGCTTTTTGGCTGAAGAAGTTTCTTTTCATTAGGAACAATTAGTTGTCCATCGGAGGTATCAGAGTGGATCCCCTAGGAAAATTAGAAGCTATTGTTGATTGGAGACCAACGCCAGAAAATGTCACGAAGTTAGAATTTTCTGGGTTTAGCCGGTTTATTACAGAAGGTTTAAGGGATTCTCTATCATTGCATCACTTTAACAAGATTTATTTGAAGAAAGCATTGCTTCCAATGGGATGAATAGATGTCAGCATGAGTTTTGAACTTTTGAAGAAAAAGTTGACTGAAACACCAGTGTTGACCCAGCCCAGTGTCAGGTGAAAGACTTTGAGATCTACAGTGTGCCTCCATACTGGGTTAGGATGGTGTACTCAATGCAAGAACAGGAAAGTGGTAGCTTTATGTTTCCAGACAATTGAAGCCACATGATTGGAATTATCCAACCCAATGATTTAGAACTGGCAAGCCATTGTTCTAGCATTTTAAAGGTATGGCGGCATTATCTGTGACGGTGAAAGTGTTACATTTACACAGATCATCAGAGTTTCAAAGTAATTTACCGACAAAAAGGACTTGAATTCAAGACAACGGAATGGATGCAGCTTCCTGCTAATTATATTTAGTCATAGTAATTACCATTCCGGGCAAAGCTAATGTGGTAGCTGTGCCCTAGCCGGAAATCATGTGTTTTGCTTGAGAGCAATGGAGAATTAGCATGGAGTTGCCAACAGTCAGGGAGTTTATTCTAAGCACAGAATGCAAATTACAGCCATCATGGGTTCAAGAGGTAGCAGAAGCACAGAAGAAAGATGCACAAACCAGCACTATGGTAAACAGTACAATGAAATCATGGTGGGAAATTAGATTGGATAATAGTGGAGTTCTATTCATGAAGACAGGTTGTTGTACGCAATAGGGAGCTAGACAATAAGATTTCTGCATGAAGCCATAACAGCCATACAATGCATCCAGGTAGTACCAGAGCTATCAAGATCTGAAGAAAAAGGCTATTGGTGCCGAGGCATGAAAACGATTATTGTTAGAATGTTGTAACAAGGATGTGTTAACATGTCAACATAGTAAAGCAGAACATCAACTGCCATCCTGGGTTTGCTTCATCCAATAACAGTGCCAACATGGAAATGGTTGAATCAGATCACGATGGATTTTGGTCTACTGGGTTATCCCTCAGAACGCGCGAAGCATGTGCAAAGTCCTGGGTGATTGTGGACAGTTACTAAGTGCCGCACACTTTCTACCAGTTAGGCGGACTATTCTCTGGACAGTTAGCAGAAATTTATGCTTAGAGAATAGTTCGATACATGCCATCCCATTCTCCATAAATCTATCGTGATCCAAGGTTTACCAATCTGGAAGTTTTGGGGTATAAGACTGCAGGCAGCATTAGGGATCGAAATTGACATTTCAGCACTGCATTTCATCCTCAGACAGGATGGGCAATCAAGAATATCAATTCAAGATTCCTGGAAGACATGTGAGATTCATGTGTCATAGAATTTTGAAGGCAGTTTGGACAAGATATGTACTCTCTCTGGAATTTGCTTACAACAACAGCTACAATCGAGACATTAAGATGGCAACCTATATGAAGGCATTGTAGGTAGACAATGCAGGACACCTGTGTGTTGGACAAACTAGTGAGAAGAAGATTTTTGGGTCCAGATTTGGTTAGAGAAACAGAGAGAAAAGTGGAATATCAGAAAACCGCTGAAAGACGCAAGTGATCGACAGAAGTCTTATGCTGATTTAAAAAGAGCAAAGGATTATTAGTACTCGGTTTTGGTGATAAGTATTTCGAAAGTTTCACCATGGAAAAAGATGCCTAAGGTTTTGGAACAAAGTGGTAAAGCTTAGGCCCTAAGGTTCATTGGTCAATACGAATTGTTGAACGTGTAGGACCATTAGCTATCGGCCTACGTTTACCTTCAACCTTAGATCGAGATTCATAATGGTCTTTCAATGTATAATGTTAAGGAGATACAGATCAGAACCCATCAGATGTGTTATCAAGCAGAAGAGATTGACATTCCAGCCGGTATCTATATGAAAAGAAGAACCAGTTCAGATCCTAAGAAAGAGAAATTAAAGAATTGCGGAACAAGAAAATAGCATTGGTAAAAGTTCTTGGAGGAGATCATAAGACAGAAGAAGGCAGAACTTGGAATCTGAAAGAAACCTGCGACACAGTATCCGCTAGGTTGTTCACAACAGTAAACTTCGGGACGAAGTTTTTATTTATGAGGGGAGAATTGTGGGACATCCTTTACTGAGTGAGTCTTTTCATAGAGGTGAGTTGAGTCGATTTGAGCCAAACTGGTGGGGTAGACATGGGTTATTAGTGGACTTATTTGAATGAGAGAAAAAGATCAAAGTATAAGGATTAGGATATATTTCATAAGAGATCAAGCTTGGTAAATTAAGTTGTAGTCTTTTTTGGAACAATAAGAAGGTAATCATTTCATAAGTTTCCATTCATTTAATCTTGATTTTGTGATGGCCTACCCGTAATCATCATTTACTTTCCATTGTTCATCTTTATCTTCCATCTCTCATCTCCTCCCTTTCCTTTATTTCTCCATCCATTTAGGCAACCAATTTTTCAACAAGTAATAGACTATCTTGAAGCTATGTATTTCAAACTCTTTGAGTATATATTGTGAGAATTTATAAGAAATTCTGATGTGTATACGGAGAGGGAGTTTCAAAGCTTGTAGAGAAAAGAAAGCTAGAAACAGAGCTCAAAGCTTCTTGGAGTGAGGTTTTGATATCTCTTTTCAATTTCCTATTTTCTTTGCATGGAATTGTGTGGTTGTGTTGAATGCTGAGACAATATATTGCTTCATGTTTGAGTGGGAGGACTGGTAATGGTGAGAAAACAGGGGAAGAAACTTCCATACTTGAATTTTGACCCCTTTATTGATGAATTAGGAAGTGTCATAGAAAGTTATTTGTTCGTCAATGTGTTAGCTTTACTGGTTTTTTGAAACTCATCCAAATTGGAGTTGGTTATATTGAGAGATTATGATCAAAAGAATACAGACTGCGCAAGGCTGTAAAACTCGTCGGCGACCTTGCACTGCGCAGGCTGGGAAAACACGTCGCGCGCGCTTCGCGACTTGCGCTCGCGACTTGTGCTTGAAACTCACTGACTTTCATTTTTCACATTACGCGACCGCGACTTTCATCTGCGCGCTCGCGACTTGTTCCTTTGGCCTGTGAGCGCTCGCGACCTTCATCGCGCGCTCGCGAGTTTGGCCTTGGAACTCACTGACTCTCAACTTGCACACTACGCGATCGCGACCTCCATGTGCGCGCTCGCGACTTTCACCTGAAACTCACTGACTCTCATTTGGCACTCTACGCGATCGCGACTTTCACTTACGCGCTCGCGACTTGTGCCCGATAACTCACTGTCTCTCATTTTGCACTGTACGCGCTCGCGACTACGCGCTCGCGACTTGGTTTTTCATGCACTTTTGGACTTCATTTTCAATGCACTTGCCTTCCTTTGCTTAACTTATATGCCTCCAATCATTTTAGCATCAAAATATAACATTAGAACATGTATCAAACAACATCCAAGCATGCAAATGAAGTGAAATCAAATGAACATTATGATGTATGAACTTATGAACCATTCATATGATGTTGTGTTATACTTTTGACATACCAACATTATGCTCCATTGAGGTTAGGTAGAAACCATGTAGATAAGGCTATGTCGCGACATAGTCGCGACATTAGGATAGCAAGATCTGCACCTCATACAAGTTGGTTTACTCCGGCTTCAGGCCGTTGAGTGGGATATGATTTATATTTATGGGCCCATTTAGCAGCAAGGCATACGAAGTAATTTCATCCAGAGCCAAGCATACAGTATTCATCCAGTTTCATACAGTTTTTCTTATCACTTCGGTTTCACTATAACCTTATGGAGCCATACCGATATCTTGACATACCATTGCATGAATCATACAGCAAGTATCATGCTATATGTGCTTATATGTTCAATTATCCATATGCGTTTACATGCTTATTTCTCTATATGTATGTGCTGATTTGTTATTTCTAAGTTGAGATATCCACTGAGCTTTATTTGCTCAGCGAGTTACCTGTTTAACTCGCAGGTTTTGAGATTGGTCAGTAGAGCGTCAGCTTACAACTGCTGCAGTTCAACTGCTCAGTTCATCTGTAGAAGACTCGGGTCGTTCAGGGTAGCTACTCATTGTTAATATGTATCTTTTGTCTAATCCTTGTTTATGGCATGTACAGGCACACTGTTTGGACCCATTCATTTTTGTAAACTAGTATCATGTCTTGTTAATTAGTACATACACTAAATGTAAAACAAACATCAGCATGAATATTATTTTCCAATATACATATTGATTTTAAGCATGTCAGGCCATACAGTTGCAACCAGTTTGTAGCATTCCCGACCTCAAGGTTCATTCGGGTACGGTGTGGCCGGGAGGGGTGTTCATTTTAAATTGTAACCCCAGGACACAATGTAATTATATGTACGCTATAGAGGAGCATTCGGCCCGCAAACTGTTTGTTTCCTTGGGCCCAGCGGAAACCTTCCGCCTTCTTGCCAACCAAAAAACACGGGCTGTCTACCATGTTCATAGAGTGCCACCATTTATGTATAGGAACGTTATCACCTTGTGCGTAGCCGATGTGGGATATCGGCTAGAGGTTGTTGTGCCCCAAAACCTGGGATGTCACATTACACCCCCCTAGGGACTCAGCGTCTCGCTTGAAGGTTTTGCCCCACGGACGGCCAGAGGGACAAGGTCTTGCTCTAGGATACCAAAATTGTAACCACCCAAGCCCCATGTGTATATGTACACGCTGGGCCTTCGGCCTGCACGGTTTCTGTTCTTTGGGCCAGGTGAAACCTTCCGCTAACTGCACCCAAAATTAGCGTCTACCATGTTCTAGAGTGTCCCCTTAATGTATAGACTTCCACCTTGTGCGGTAGCCGATGTGGGATTCGCCTAAAGGTGTTGTGCTCCCAAACCTTTGGGATGTCACAATATTCTCCTTTTTTCTTTCTCTGTTGACATGGGTAGGATTTTTCATATACTCAAACTTGAAGTAACAGCGGCTAGTTGGAAGCAATCACCTGATTCAGGTGTGCTTAAACTGGGTTTAGCATTCTTCATATTGAACCTCTCTAGAACTTCGCTTCAATATTATTTTTACCGTGCTATAAACCGATAAACCTGCAGGGACTTTTTCTGTTCTGAATTTAATCTCCATTCAGAGGAAGTTGCCCTTGCCGATCCCAAAATCCTTTCATGTTTAAACTGCTTTGACCAAATCACTTTTTAAACCTACTAAATCTATGGCTGCTGCATCTTGGTCCAAACCGACTTAGCATCATCATCAACACTATAAGAGAAGGATTGATAAATTTACCATCAGGGAATTTCTGAAACATATAAACACAACGGATTTGCATCTGTCCTTTTGTACATATACACAAGGATTTGCATCTGTCCTTTTGTAGCCTTGATTCACCATGAAAGAATCAAACTTTTTATACCATTGTCGCGGCGCTTGTTTCAACTCGTTCAAGCTCTTCTTCAAGCGATAAACCATGTCCTCTTTTCCCTTGACCTTGAAACTTTCTGGTTGTTCCATATAGATTTTTTCCTCTAGATCCCCATGCAAGAATGCGGTCTTTACTTCAAGCTGCTCCAACTTAAGATTCAAACTGGCTACTAGACCTAGCACCACTCGAATTGAACTCATTTTCACAACTGGTAAAAAAATCTCATCAAAGTCAATACCTTTCTTTTGATTAAAGCCTTTGACGACCAATCGAGCTTTGTATCTCACTAGGTTGCCATCATCTTTCTTCAGCTTGTACACCCATTTGTTCTTAAGTGTTCTCTTCCCTTTTTGGAGTTTCACCAGCTCATACGTGTCATTCTTTTTCAAAGAATTCATCTCCGTCATTCTTTTTCAAAGAATTCATCTCCTCTTGCATGGCCTTTGTCCAGCAATCTTTGTCTTTGCAAGATTGCACATCATGGAAGCTCTCTGGTTCCCCCTCATCATTAGTCAAAACGTAATCAGAACTAGGTACCTTGTAGATGGTTGGCGCTCTCTGGTTGACCTTCTTAACTGAGGTTCAACTCCTTGTGGTGTAATGGGGTTCTTTGGCTCCCCCTATTCAACATCCTCTTCATCATTGTTATTATCTACAATTGTCTCTTGATCCCCTACGACTGCCTCTTCTTCTTTTTCTCATTCTGATTCTGGCATTCCTCCTCCTGTGGCATCATCATCAATCTTTATAGGGAATGCCTGGCTGTAATAGTCAACAAACACCATCACTTGTGGATTCTTCACAAGTTGTAATCTTACCACGATCTCATTCTCGTGGACAATACTAAACGGTTCTCGGCTTCCGGACAACTTTTCTTTTTCATTAGGTCCCACAACTATAGCCAAAAACTCTTCGTCTCCATCAACCGACCAAAAATATGCAAGGAACTGGAACTTGTCATAAAAGGCTTTGATCTCTGCATCCTTTCGGAAACAATTGCATAAATGCCTTGCAAGCCAAATACCCTCAGGTGAGAGTATGAATATTTGTTACCTGTCCAGACAAAACTTCTCCGGGATATCCAAATATCAAAGGTGCTAAAGGTAGTCGGCTTGATTAGGTAGGACAACAGATTATTGGACAGCTTCTCCCCAAAATGGCTTAGGTAAGTTGGCCATTATGAAAGCATAGCGATCTAACTCTTTCAATGAAATAACGTGCGATTCTCATCCGTTCAGCAAACGCCGTTGTGTTGAGGCGTACCAGGGAAACTCGCCGTTGTGTTGAGGCGTACCAGGAACTGTCTTTTCATGCCTGATACCGTGCTGACTATAATAATCTCTAAACTCCTTAGAGATATACTCACCACGATTATCCATGCGCAAACAGTTCAATGCCATTCCAGTCTCTCTTTCCACCATCGCATGACATTGCTGAAAGTGCTTGAATACTTGGTCTTTTGTGCGCAAAAAATATATCCATGTTTTTCGTGAGAAATTATCAATGAAGGTAAGAAAATACCTACTTCCTCCAAGTGATTCTACCTCCATGGGACCACATACGCCAGAGTGTACCAACTCCAAGTTACTGTAGCACGGATGCTTCTGAGTTCCTGTAGCAAGTTACTGTAGCACTCGTGTTTCTCTATCAAAACCACAGTCCTTTCCACCACGCCATCAGCTTCCCAAATAAATAATGATCACAAGGGTTTATTTTACCTTTGGCTAATGGTATGAGGAACTTCTTAGCCAACATATTCAGCCCTTTCTCACTAACGTGAGCCAGCCGCCTATGCCACAAATTTGGTGAAGCATCATCTGTAACTGTATTCAGTTGACCCGCACATATTATTACATGCGTCTTATACAGCGAGCAACATATTTTTCCTCTCGCCACCACCAAAGACCTTTTGGTGAGTTTCCAATTACTGTCACCTGTATGATTGTGATAGCCTTCCTTGTCCAGTACACTCATAGACAACAGGTTCAACCGAAGATCAAGAATATGTCTCACATTTTTAAGTGTTATACAACAGGTTCAACCGAAGATCGGGAATATGTCTCACATTTTTAAGTGTTAATGTGCACCCAACACTTGTCTTTATGCAGATATCACCGATTCCCACAACTTGCGAGACAGTATTATTTCTCATTTTAATAGAGCCAAAGTCTCCTGCTTTATAAGTGGAAAAGTATTCCCTTTTTTGGAACACAGTGGTATGAAGCACCGGAACCTTCAATCCACTCGGTATCTGCATCTCCAACATGACAACAATCTGCATCATGAGTGACTAAAGTCACCTCACCATCTTCTCTTGAGACTGCAGCAGATGTATTTCTATCATTCTCTTGTCTTCGGTCTGCATTATCCTGTTTGAGTAAACGACAATTTCTTTTGAGATGACCCTCGTTACCGCAAAGGTAATATTTTCTCATCTCTCTGGACTTGGATCTACCACCTGACTTTACATGCCTTGGACCTCTACTCTTGCTCTGGCCCCTATTCTCTGTGAAAAGGGCTTGTGAACTGGTACTGGCAATGTTGTCTCTTCTCCGTAGTTCTTCATTAAGTCAGCTCTATTCTTTCACCAAAATATTAAGTAGTCTATTCTTTACCATAGACATCGTTACCACACCATTTGGAGCTGAGTTATTCAATGACACCATAAGAGTATCCCAACTATCTGGTAGAAATCCCAACAGTAGGCATGCTTGCATCTCGTCTTCTAAGGACATACCGCTAACTGCTAAATCAGTTACGAGTCTTTCAAAATCGTTCAGGTGTTGTGTAATTGATCGTCCGTCTGACAACTTCAAGTTCATGACTTTATGCATCATGAAGACTTTTCCTTGAGCATTCGTAGCCTCGTACATATTCTCTAATTTCTTCCAGAGAACTTGGGAATCTTCCAGACAGAACTTGGGGATCTTTTTGCATTCTCCTCAATATTGGTCTGTACAAGCTAGCATCTATCCATCTGGCGTATATTCGTACCCAATGTTGGCTTCTTTAATTTCTCCCACTTGCCTTTCCTTTTCACTTTCCTTCTGACTTTCCACGTTCACCTATCAATTCGGATTCGTACACATCTTTGCAATTGACGGTATTGCGCCTCCCATTCTCTTGGAATTCTGCACACGTGGTGAATAATCTTGAACTTCCATCAAATTTGATCATTGCCCCCGTTGTTAGCCACTGTCGAACTTTCATGAACGTCTGATCAAATTTGTACTTATTCACGGAATTTTACTATTCACACAAATGTGAATAGCTAACTTAGTAGAAAAATTTGACAGAAATTTACCAACTCAAAATCTCTATACCAGAAATTGTTGGGATTATAAACTGATCCCGAGTTGGGAGCCCGCGCTGGAAAAAATACCGGTGTAAATAGAAAATTAAAATTACTAATTACCACATATTACCCTCCCAATTAATTTCGTAATTGGATATTGACGAGTCGAAATCACCAGCAAATAATAACCACGGTAAAATTAAATAAATTACTGTAAATGCCAGAATGAAATAAAGGAAAACACCAAAAGAGAATAACTAGCAAGTGATTTCACCTTCAACTGTTACATGGGAGCTAGAACCTCACGCGGAACCAACAACTAACCGTAATTAATTAATACACTAAAAAATAGAGTAGGATACAAAAACGAGATTATCAAAAAATGAGTGACACTCTAAGGTGTTTCCCAAAACAAACACACCCAAAAATTACAATCCGCAACTATTATAATTCTTCCACTAAAAATAGTAGGTACAAAAGAGATTACAAAAATAGTGACACTCTAAGTGTTTCCCAAAAACACCCCAAAATTACAATCCGCACTATTTTCTCTCTTTCCCAATTTTAGGAACCCTTTCCCAAAATTTTCTACACTTAACTGTGTAGAACTTTTCGTTTTATGTTTTTGTGCATAGTTTAGGAAAATCCTGGACGCGTTAATAATGAATGCGTTAATCACACGTCCAAAATTTCAACAAATTTTTTTTCTTCTTTGTTCGATGACTGCCAAAACAAAAACGTGTTGTATTATTTTTTTTTTCTTTTCAAATGTGTGTGGGTCCCACATGTTGGAGGGACCCACAACACTGTGATGCTATGAATTGAAAACTGAAATCAACCAAAATCCCAAAGTAAAACACACGAAACTAGGAATTCCATTTGCAATATTGTCAATTTCCATTTGCCATACTAATTGACCTTAATCAGAGTCTCTGTCTTGAATTCTTCTCTCATAAATCAGCGTTCGCCGCCTGTACTGTATCCTTGTCTAGTTCTCCCTGACACCATCCTTCTTGGTTTTAATCATTCCTTATTTCGGCTTTCCTATATTCTTCCCAATATGTAGGATGAATGCCACAATTGATCACTCTCCCACTACTGACTTCACGTTTTCCGGAATAATTTACAGAGAAATGATCAAGCTGGAATGAGACTCGAATGAAATTTATTTTATGCTTCAAAGATATATACCTAAGGAACACATGTTTTGAATCTAACTTAGGAAGCCCCAAATATCGAAAATGAAAGTTACGGCCATACTCATACATCTTTCTAGCTTTATCTTGGAAGTTCCCAACACCACTAATGTTATATGCATCAAAATCAACATCTTGGAAATCAAAAACAGCGGCAACATAAAAACCCAACATACGATCAGTCCTTTCCAACTGAACTGAAAGATCTGACCCACTTGTTCGATATTTCATACTTTGCGGCACTTCCACCCCAGGGATACATAATAGATGGTCCTGCTCCATGAAAATATATTTTGTTAAAGAATATCATAATTAATTAACGATAGAGTTGATATAAATAGCTGATGAAAGACTAAATGGATAATTTAAACATAAATTTTAAAAAGCCCATAATTGTTGTGGGGTCCCTCCAACATGTGGGACCCACAGACATTTTGAATGAAGAAAAAAAAAATAATAACACGTTTTTGTTATGGTGCCCTCCAACATGTGGGACCCACAGACATTTTGAATGAAGAAAAAAAAAATAATAACACGTTTTTGTTATGGTGGCAGTCAAAGAGGACGGTGCCAAACAAAAGAAAAAAAAAAGGAAAGAAAGAAAAAAGGGAAAGTGGATGCGTGATTAACGCATCCACCGCGTCCCCTTCTCCTATAAAAAGGAGAAGGATCTTCACTTCAAAGCGTACAAAAGCATAAAAACGAAAGGAGTGTAATTTTAGAAAAGGGTTCCTAAAATTGGGAAAGAGAGAAAATAGTGAGGATTGTAATTTTGGGGTGTTTTGTGGGAAACACTTAGAGTGCCACTATTTTTGTAATCTCTTTTGTACCTACTATTTTTAGTAGAAAAATTATTCGGAGTTTTTGTCCCGTGGACGTGTGGACGTAGCCCATAACAGTTGAAGGGTGAACCACGTAAAATTCTCGGTGTTCTTATTTTTTCATCTGCATTTTACGAATTATTTAATTTTTTATCTGTGGTTATATTTCTGGTGGAATTCGATCGTCAATATCCAATATTTAATTATTTGGAGTAATATGTGGTAATAGAATTTTATTTTACTTTTGCCACCGGTATTTTCCGCGGGCCTTCCACTCGAGATAAGTTATATTTCCCAACAATAATAACTATTGAAATCTTTTTCGTGATATATTTTATTTTCATCGGGTTAAGATGATATATAGTTTAATTTTATTATGTTTATCTCTTCTTCCCTTTGTCAAAGCATAACATTAAATTATGAAATTCACAAGTAGGAAAATATCCATTGAGTTATCATATATTCCATTGATGTTTATCATCGAAAATCTTAATTAACATTTTTTTTTAAATAAGGACTTCTTTATTAATTTAATATTCGAGAAAGGAAACATACGTTCCGGCCTTGCTGCGTTGAGAACAGGGCTTCCGTAATTTGAAAACGTACATTATCACCCAATTTGATGCAGTTACCAAAATGAAGTTCGGCGTACCGACGGTTGTCTTCTGTTTCCGCTTTTCCAAAGGACGAAAATGATACAAATTCTAAAGAGGTGCAATTTGATGCAGAAAATGACCTTGTGCCTGGAAGCTCTGGCAAATATCTAAGCCTCTTACAATCATCCAACCTAAGATCTCCAAGTTAGGTAAAGTTGTTGAATGCTTGCAGGAAAGGAATGCTTTCGAAATCGTTTCCATCTAAACGTAACTCTTTCAATGAAACTAATGATCCAATACTCTCTGGAATTTCTGATATACCACAGTTACCCAGATAAAGCTTCCGTAGGCTATTCAAACCGGACAACGAAGGCCATACCGTTAAACCTTTACATCCCTCAAAATATAAACATTCCAATCGGCTCAATTGATTGAAAGAGGATGGTAACGTTTTTATGCCACTTCTACTTGCGTTAAATATCCTCAGAGAATTTAAATCTCCAAAGTTATTTGGCAATCTGTTGAATTTCAAACCCGTAACATCAATGCGTTCAAGAGATAGTAACTGGCCAATGCAGTCTGGAAGATTTTGAAGCTTTGTACACCACCTTAACGATAATGCAACAAGTTGAGAGCAATGTCCCAACAAGTTGAGAGCAATGTCCAATTGATGAAGGCAATTGTTTTATTGCAGTTTCACTTAAATTTAAATCCAATAAATTGCAAGGAAGCTCTGGACATTCTTCAAGTTTACTGCAACCTCGAAGATTAAGAATCTCAAGATTATCTAACTGAAGGAAGCTTGGCAAACTGCGAATACTTTTACATTAGTCTAAGTGTAGCTGAGCAAGCTTGGTTGAATATTTAAGAGATGAAGGAATCTCAATTAAACTTGTACAATTTGACAAACATAATTCCTCAAGGTTTGGAGCTTGAAATGGGTC
The DNA here is from genome assembly GCF_014843425.1 of Jatropha curcas. The sequence continues at coordinate 117,557 of NW_023591441.1, read as the reverse complement.
CGAAATTCTCAATAAAGACAGAGAGTTGTAGAGGTCCATAACTTTCAAACTTTTAAAAGGCTGTAATAAAAAGAGCAAGAATATGAATTATTAAAATTTCATGTTTTACATATATTTATTATTTATCGAAAAAATAATAATTTCACTACTCATCCAATGGCGGAACGATGGGGTGGCTACTGGCTAGCAGAGGCCATGGGCCCCACGTCTCAAAAATTTTATCTTATATATATTTTTTCAGAAAATGATCAATGTGTAATGTAGCTTGTGAAAAATCTCTTGATTGTTGTACCTTGTACCCAAGTCTGATATTTTAGTAAAAGCATAATTTATATTTATATTTATATTTTTAATATTCTTATTATTTATTTTAAATTTACAATAACTAAAACATAAAGCCAAAACATAAAGCCAAATAGCTCACAAAATAATGTATTTTTACAATTTCAAAATTAAGTTATTACTTATTTGTTTATTTAATCAAATATTACCAAAAAATAAAATATTTACTTATTTGTTTATTTAATCAAATATTACAAAAAATAAATTCTAAAAATTTTATTTTAATATAATTTTCTGTACACATACCAAAATTAAAATAAGCCAAGTTAAAGTATGAAGATTAATAAACTTATGTCTAGATAGTTTCTATTTGTTGTTGCTGTAAGGGTAAAAATTAACACATCATCTGTTCTTTAAATAAGTCAAAATATATTCTTAACATTTGAATTTCTTCAGTTTGGACTAATCATATATTGATTGATCAAAACTCATCACTAATATTTAGAATTTAAGATAAAATTAAAAAGTCATTTAATTCAATGACTTGTTCTCTTCATAAAACAATTGTAAATGATTCATTAAGAAAATTTTAAATTCTATTTCCTTAGAAATGCATTTAAGAATAAGCATTAGTTTAATGATTAAAACATATTATTTCTTTTTATGATATTCTTTTGTGATTTCACTGTATATATTTTCGCCCCTCTAAGTTATTATCAAACTACATCTTATTATGTTATATAGGTTCATTTACACCGAATAGAAATATTAAAGTTTAGGAAATATACCTTATTATCTCCATCCCACAGTTGTTTGAGTTGGCTGCTAGGCAAGCAAAGTTGTACAAGGTTATTTGGGCAAAACTTCAACGGCAACGATTTCAAAGGGTAACCTTTCCAAAGTAAATATCTTAGCTCTTCTGGAAGAAAATCAAGTCCATCAGCCAAAATCCCTTTGGAATCAAAGATACCGAGGTATCTAAGATTAGGCATCTTCATGAAACTTTTGGAATTTATCTCAATAGCTCCATCCCTCAACATCCAAAACGAAATACACTCAATCTTATCAGTTCCCTGATAAATGAACAACAAATGAAAATAGATAATTGAGTATAAAATATTTAAAAATAAAAACTATTGGAATCATCACTAATTATGTGGAGCGGTGATAGCAAATTTTTCTCCTTACTGTATTTGTTTTGAATACATGAGAAATGTCCTTAGGATTCCACAACCTACTACGTCCTCCAGGCTGTTTGCATTCCTTATTCACAATCTCCTTTCCCATTTGTTGTAGTAAGTTATGCATTTCTACTCTACGATCACATTTTCGAATGGCGATGAGAGATTTATCATTGAGACTCCTTATTCCACATTTCGCAAAGAAACCAAAACTTTCTATTATTTTTTCAAGGTCCTTTTCTATTGTTTTTTCAAGGAAACATGCAATATCCAGAAATATGCTCTGCTCATTTCTATCTAACCGATCATAACAGAAATATCTTGAATGCTCTTGCTCGGGATGCTTTTCAATTTGAGCAACTGGCTCTCCCAGTACTCTTTCTCCATGCCATAAAGGCTAGAGCCTAAAACTTTTAGTGCTAACGGATTACCTTGAGCATAACTTATCACCTGCTCGGATAGCTCCACGTATCCTTCATAACTTATCACCTGCTCGGATAGCTCCACGTATCCTTCTTTCGGTTCATTTTGTTTGAAAGCGTGCAAGCTAAAGAGTTGAAGAGCTTCCTCATCAATTAATCCCTCAACCTGATAAATATGTTCTTCATGACAAACATTTTTAAGTACTTGTCTATCTGTACTAGTAATAATGATTCTACTTCCCTTACGGTACAAACTACTGTTTCCAGCTAAAAGATCTAAATCGTTTGAATCATCAACGTCATCAAAAACAATAAGAACTTTTTTACGTTGCAGTCTCCTCAAAATCCAGTCATCTAAAACTAAAAGAGGCGTGCCCATTTTCAAATTTTCGTCCCCCAATAGTGAACCAACGATTTTATTTCGTAAGACAATTGGCTTTTCCTTTCTCATCTCTTCCTTGACATTTGAAACAAAGCAGTGGGCATCAAATTTAGCCTTGATTTGGGAAAACACTATGCCGGCAAGAGTTGTCTTTCCAATACCAGCCATTCCCCAAATTCCTATTGTCCAATTTCTGTCATTTACATCAATATCCAATAACGATATTACTATTACTTTCTCGACACGCGAAATCAATTCCAACTTAAACTGTCATTGAGTAACTAGCATTGATGCATATGACGTTAATAATCTCTAAACACGATTGACGATTCTTTTGCAATCTGAAACACGATTGACGATTCTTTGAACTAGCATTTGGTCATTTCTGATCACATATGAAAAACAAAAAGTAAGCCAAAACTTATATATTCTAGAATAAAATCAATTAAGTGTTTGGAAAAACTGGGTGGGTAAAACCCATGATTGAAGGAATAGGAGAAAATGAAACAGAATTTTAACAAGAAAATAAAATAAGTGAGAGTTCAAAGGAGTAGATATCGGGACTAAAAGCCATCTATCGTGTGTGCAAGATTGATCTATTATTGATGAATAGAAAATAAAAAGACATGGAAAAGTAAACAGGGAAAAATGATGACTTTACTTGATCTCATTCGAAACAAAAGCACTTAAGTTGCTGATTGTCTTCAAAGCATGGCACCATCCACCCAGGTTGGGTGAAGTATCGCTGTGATCTTGTAAATACCTGAAAAGTGCCTTTGCAAAAGGCCCTCTTAGCTCTTGAACATTAGTTGGATCTACACGGTAAAAAACTGGCAAAACCATTTGTCCTGACGTTTCTCTGCATTCATTTATCACAACAAGTTCGTCCAAGCACCATGGAGAATCTGCATAGTTTTTGGAGAATATGACGATTGAAATACATGATTCTTGAATTGTTTGCTTGAGGGCTGGTGTTATTTCAGTTCCTTTTTGAAGGTTTTTTTCATCCTTGAAGGTAATCGATTCTTTTTTTCCTTCAAAGATTTCAAGAGAAAGAGAGAAAACCGTCGCGGATGTCTTGCCTCTGATAATTAATAAAAACTTCATAGTTATTTAGCTCCGGAAGGGGTTTGCTCGGAAAGAGGCTGAGGAAGGAGAAGAAGCAGTAACTTGGCATTAATGCATAAAAGAAAGGGGTTCGCTGGGAAGAGGTTGAAGCCTGGGAAGAGGTTGAAGCAAAACAAGAGAAAGAAGAACCCATAATGGAGAATTCCAATGATACAAGAAGCCGTAGAAGGCGAGTTTTATAAAAACAAGTAGAAGAGTTTTATAAAGCAAAACCATTGAGATTTGAGAGCCATCATCACAGAAACTTCAAAGAAGCTTTTAGGAAAGTGAGTGAGTGGAAGTGGGAAAGAGAGAGAAGTGAGGCGATGCGAGAGTAAAGCAAAAAAGAGAGACATTTTAGTGCGTGTGTGAGCGGATCTCATGTGCCGTGTTTGGCAATTCGCTTGATTTGTATAATTACAGTTTATTGCTCACTTGTAAAAGCTACTTCAATTGAATCCAATTGCAGATAAGTATAAAAATCATAGATAAATACCGAGGAAAATTGACCTCACAATCATAATTTAATAATTTTTTTGAATCATAATTAGATAATTATGTAACTATATTATTAATTTGAAAATTAGATAATTATGTAATCCAATTGGTCATAATTTGAAAATTTCAAGAAATATTTCAAGCATCAAAAATATTATATTATTAATTAATCTATTTAGTTGCTCAAAAATCAAAAAATCCACCGTTAATGTCGTTAGTGTTTAGATAATCAAAATGTAATCACTGCCTATTATTCACATTAAAACTATCATTCGAAATGATATAATGTATGATAAGTAACTTATTATATAAATTTACTTTAACAAATTAATAATTAATATATATACTTCTCCGTCTCATAATTTTGATAGGCAAAAAAGAAAATTATCGTGAATATCTTATATTTATACATGGAAAGAGGGAGGAAAAGGGGGGGAAGAAATACACACTATGAACACCATTATTGAAATAGTCAAAAAAGATAATTAAAGGAAATATTTTATACTTATACATGGAGGGAGAAAGAAAACTGGACATATGCATGTACCTCTCCCACGTCCCTTTCTTTATGTATATGTTCGATTGTTCCTTTCGTCATTTCTTTTCAGCTTATACATGGAAAGAGGGAGGAAAAGGGGGGGAAGAAATACACACTATGAACACCATTATTGAAATAGTCAAAAAAGATAATTAAAGGAAATATTTTATACTTATACATGGAGGGAGAAAGAAAACTGGACATATGCATGTACCTCTCCCACGTCCCTTTCTTTATGTATATGTTCGATTGTTCCTTTCGTCATTTCTTTTCAGCTAAGTTGGCCTATCTTTACAATGTTATATTTACTATTTTAGCCCGTTATTTAGTTATATATGATACAAAATTTGCTCCATTCAGTCATGAGTCACCGTACAAATATCTTTACAATTTTATAATAATTAGCAAATATTTTTATATTTGAAAATACTCTAACTCGTTCTTCTTAAGAGAAAAAACTAACTAAACCACGTATCTGATTACCTTCATTGCTATTTTGATTTTTGGCAAAGTAAAAAGACATTTGTAATCTTTTTTCTTTTAATTGTTCGTTATTAGATTTATTAAATAAATACCATCAACAATGTGTTGATTAAAATGGTAAGCGACTTAAATTTTCAAAAAAGTGAGAACACAAGTTCAATCATCGAAAAACGTAGCCTGCACTTTATTAAGAGCGCAAAAAAACCTTTACGCTCAAGGTGAATTACATCCCTCGGTTATACGGAAAAAAAAAAAGAATGCAATGAGTATAAGTGATATTAAGTAACGGATTGAGCCTGCATGAGCCCAATTTGTCCCAACCCCTAACTTGAACTCATATTACAAGAGGCAAAAAGGCCAACCAATATAGATTTATAATCTCGCCCAAACTCATGCATCTAAAATCCTTCATACCGTAAAATTTGCAAGTTTATCTTAATAGTTTGATTTAGTTTTTTTTTTTTTTTAAATCTAATAAATTAAATAAAATTGAATATTTCAACTATTATGAGGTAAGATGAATTTATTCACCGAAGTTCAATTTTTTATGGAAAAATATTCTCCAAGAAAATTATGAGGTAAGATGAATTTATTCACCGAAGTTCAATTTTTTATGGAAAAATATTCTCCAAGAAAAATAAAATTTCAAGAAATTATTATAAAAAAGTCTAATTATCGTAAGATAATCATAAAATTTTTTTAAGAAAATAGCATAATTATAACAAATAATATTATTTTCTCTGTCCCAAAATAAAAGATATTTAAGTTTTTTTACAAGGATCAAGGAAATAATTAATGTTCCTAAAATTAATGTTCCTAATATAACAAAATTAATTATAATTTAGTTAAATAGTTACTCTTGTGAAATTAGTTATTCTATAAGAGTAACATTGAAAAAACATCCTATAAATATCGAAAATGTGAAATGGTGGAAGGTCTCAATAATATTTTTGACAAAAAGGTTATAAATATTCCGATCAATATCATATCAATTAACTTGGTAATAAAAATCCATATTTGCGAAATCTTTAAATGAACATTGTATCAAAGAAAATTATAAAAGAGCAATAAAGAAAAATGTTATAAATGAGATTTGTTTGTCTCAAACCCTAATAGATACGATTTCAACCTATAAACATGCAAATCTAGAAATTGAAAAAGACCCTAATAGATCTGTTTGTCTCAAACCCTAATAGATACGATTTCAACCTATAAACATGCAAATCTAGAAATTGAAAAAGACCCTAATAGATCCTTAATGCCATTTCATAGTGGTATTAATTGTTGGGTAAATTAGTGGTATTAAACGGCTAAACTTTATCACAAAATTTAATGTTTTTTTTTTTGAAGGTGATTCATCATTCATTGCATCTCTAATTGTATGGATTCTATACTATCTATCTATATAAATATATAATTTTTTAAGATATGAATACTTATATGGCAATATATTAAAATATGAAACTTGTGTCATTTTTTTATATTATAATTAATTATATTAAATTTTTTTTATTAAATAATGGAGTTATTTAAATAACTGGAGAGTTTGACAAACATGATAGAATAATATTTAATGATATGATTCTTTATTATAATTAGATATAGTGTTGTTTTACATTTACTCACATAATATTTAACTTAATAAAAAGAAAGATATAAACGAATAGACTTGATCAGGGTTCTTTTTTTTTTCTTAGGTATCTTTGGAATATAGAGTTACAAACTAATAAATTTAATGAATGATTTTATTATAATTAATATTTTTTTACATTTAATAACTATTAAATTAATAAAAAGAAAGAAAAACAATAGACTTGATAGGTTTTTTTTTTTCTAGGCTGATATAGCATCAAAAATCCAAAGAATATGAGTATTAATTGGCTACTGTTACCTTAATTTTAATTAATTGATTACTGGGTAAAATAATAATAAAATAAAACACAGAGGAGACAAAATATGTTATCAGTGATAGAAAATGGTTCAAACATTATAATAAATATGAACATGGAAAAGAGACAATATATCAGTCAACTGAAAACAAAAAGGCCACATTAAAAAATACTGCATGGATAACATTCTTTTTTTTCTTTTTTTTTTCTTTTTCAGAAAATAGGAAAGAAAGATATCCTAAAACTTTCATCACATCTGATCTTCTAATAATAAATAAATAATATTCACATTATACATTCGGTGCGGTTTTGTCCCTCTCTTTCTCTATCTTAAAATCTAAAACTTAAAATTTTTATTTTTTATTTTGACAGCCAATCACTAGTGAGCTTTTATCGGTGTTATTTATTTTTTATAAATAATCTTCAGATTTATTTACAGATCTGAGTTATTGTCGCACAAATATTGAGTTTTATTTTCATATCAAATTTTGAGTTATTGTTATCACCTTTACAGTGATTTTATCTAAATTTTTTATTATTTGGATAGTTATGCAGAAAAAAAAAAGCAGATATACTCTCCAATAAAACGAAAAAGTTCGAAGGTAATAAGATCGAACTTGTAGAAAGACCATGGAGTCCAACAGTCGCTATGAATAGCCACCAAGTGGAGCAAGCGATCGCCTATGCATAAATATTATGTTTTATCAACTCAATCAGATACTTCAAATTAATATTGTGTTTTTTATTTTTTTTTGTAGAAGTGGTTTATTATTACACTTTATATACAAAAAATATAGAAACATATTGATCTGTATCTCAAATCTGTATATAGTTTTCAATTAATGAAATTTCTAATTTAATTTATTCTAAAAAAAATTCACATAATTGCCTTTAGTAGAAATTAATTTTAGAACTTCATGTTTATTAAACTCAAATTAATTAAGCTCTGGGCGAAGAGATTCAATCATTACCCTATTTTTTCATATTTTATGTTAATGAGGGGTATGTAGTTGTTATTGAAATATGAAAGTGTATGATTATGATGGATTTTCCAGGGCTACAAAAACAATCGCGGAAAGTAAGAGATTAAATTTATGCATTACCCTGTTATTCGCAGTGTGAAAAATTACCGATCGAACAGAATTAAAAATCGAATCAATCCATTTCAATTATTGGTTAATTAGTTCATTGGATTTGAACCAAATTTATTGTTTGATTCAACTCGATTGCACAAAAATTCACTGATTGGATTTAAAATTAAATCGAAATGGCCAAAAACGATCAAAATAGACCAAATCTACTGATTTGATTCGGTCTATTGTGAAAAAGTTTGGGTTTTATTTTATGGCTTGGTTTGGTTCGATTTCAACCCAACCGGCGTCTGCTCACTCCTACTTGTTACCATACTCAAATGCAAGTGCATGTGACCATTAGGATCCCAACAAACAGCAATCTAGTCTCATCAATGCCACTCCATTATTGTTTTCTATTTTTCTCGGAAAATATCATCTTCTGTGTCCTCATTAATTGCATTTCAGCCTTAACCTTTATTTGTTATGTATTACTAATTTCCTATTTTATTTGTTTATTATTATTTTTTAAATATTTTAAAACATTTATAAAATTTTTAAATTTAAATATATAAACAGTATTTTCTCATAATAATTTTTTTATTCATTAATTGAAAGATTTTTATTAATATTTTAATGAATTAAGGGTAAAAAATGATAAAATAATTTTTATTGACTAAATTTTTAATATGCATATTTTGTTAAATTATGCAAATAAAATGAAACAGAGAGAGTATTTTTTAAGTTCATAAACTTATTATGCTAGAATTGTTTGCTCCACATTAAGCCTTTGATATATTGGACTAAATTTTCGTTTTAATTATGTCATATTTTGTCTAAAATTGAATTCTGCAAAATAAAAATGAAACAGAGAGTGACGTAATTTTTTTTAAAGTTCATAAACTTAATTATGCTAGAATTGTGCTCCACAATTATAAGCCCCTTCGATATCTAATATATATTACTATTATAATAATATATATATATATCATTATATAGTATCTAATAATATATAAGATCATTTATTACTTTCCAAGACTTGTTTTTGATATTACTTCAAACTTGTTTGATAAAAAAAATCATACTAAAAAAGGTTTACAAATTAGTAAAGTTTTATAATTTATTAAAAAAATAAAAAACTTTAACGTTTTAAATAAGCTTAACAAATTTCTAGTGAATGTCATCGTAACAGATTCATTAACATTAGAAAAAAATTTTTGCAGAAAAAGAAATAGGCATTTGTTAGTATGACTTCAACCCACATACATACCTCACTCTGCGCTAAGATTTATTTTGTGCTCAGTGAATAGAACAATTGGACTGGGTATTGCCAATCTACCATAATTAAAAGGAGAAAGAATCTACTGTATTCTGGACCACCTTAATGTAGTAGACCACCTGATCTTCAGGTCTTGGTGGCTGCAGTTATCGGTTGGTCTTGTGTCTCATCCCATCCAAATAATTACTTGGCATCTGATTCTGTAGCAGCTGATTTGTATTTGTTAACTGATTTGAATTTATATTATATTTTTATTAAATTTTATAAAATTTATTAATAAATTTTGTTGAATTTATTATTTTTATATTAATTAGGTTGTTCATAAATTATATCAAAATTATGAAATTTGAATTATTAATTTTATATAATTAGTTTGTTCATAATTATATAAAATAATAAATAACTATTAAACATTATTGTAAAAAATTAATTAAAGTGTTTTATTTATATGGCAAGCTAAAATAAAAAAAAATGTAAAAATACCGTAGATTTTATCTTGTATAGCAATCTCATTCAATATTAATTTTTATGACAATTGTAATCCAAATTTGATATTTTATATCTATTACAATCTATATATTGAAATTGGAATTGGAACTGGAATTTCAAATAAAAAATGAATTTTTTTTGTTGATCCTAAGTTGGAGCTTGGGTTAATTTAAACTAAGCTTATAGCAAATTTGAAAATATCCGCATTAATACTCTTTCGTCCCAAAAAAATAATACATCATTTTTTTTATTCATTCTAAAATATAGTCCATTTTTATTTTTTATATTATATTTAATCTTTAAATTGTCTATTACACCCTCATTAAGCTTTATCCTATTGTCAATAATCCTCATTAATTTTTACTTATTATTCTAATATAATAATTTCTCGCGTATTATTTAAGATGAACATAATATGAAAGTTATATAAATAAAATTATCATTTAATCATAATAATTGCTATTTTCTTAATATGTAAAAATAAAAAATAAATTATCTTTTTAAAACGGAGGAAGTAGTAGATTGAGAGACAATGTGTAAAAGAAAAATCACTTTTTAATGTTTTTTTATTACGGAGGGCACTAATTTTGAGAGATAAATAAAAAGTTAATTTACAAATTTGGTTCAGGCATATATATATATAAGTGTTCAAGAAAAGGAAAGTATTTTAAGAATTTTCTCAAAATAAGTAGAAACGTTGCTTCTTTAATTTACATGCTTTCACTATCCTTTTCTTTTCTGATGATGCCAATGCCATAAGGAAAAATCCCGAAAAAAAAAAAAAAAAAAATAAAAAAATAAAAGAAAGAGCGAGCTCACCATAATAAAACTGAGCCATCCCACACTTTTACTATCCACCCATCTCTCCTTTCCAAATTGCATACATTCCCTTGCGCTTTCTCTCTCTGCTTCTCTCTATCTACAAAAAGACACATTCACTTTGTCTCTCTCTTTATCTTTCTCTGCCTGTGAGGTATGAACACCCACAAAAGCTACAGTTCTCCAGATTCTTTCTTCTCTTAATAATCACAGTTTGTTTCTTTCCCTTTTTTAATTCAAATTTCTCAGATTCTTTACTTTCCTTCAACTCTCTCCAATTCCATATTTTCCTTTCCTTTTCTCTCTTTTTTCTCTTAAATCTCTCTTAATTACCTCAGATTCCTACCAAAATTCCTTCAAAAAGACACATTCACTTTGTCTCTCTCTCTCTCTTTCTCTGCCTGTGAACACCCACAAAAGCTACAGTTCTACAGATTCTTTCTTCTCTTAATAATCACAGTTTGTTTCTTTCCCTTTTTAATTCAAATTTCACAGATTCTTTGCTTTCCTTCAAATCTCTTCAATTCCATATTTTCCTTTCCTTTTCTCTCTTTTTTCTCTTAAATCTCTCTTAATTACCTCAGATTCCTACCCAAATTCCTTTCTCCCTCCCTCTAAAGCTCCTGTTTTTCAGAATCATTGTCAAAGTTCTTCCCTTTCTACGGTTTTTAACGTGGGAGATATGAATTGAAGCTGAATTGTGATTGATTAGGAGGTTTTTGGAGCTGAATTTAGGGTTTTTGTTTGTTTTCATTGTATTTGATACCTTTGGTAAATAACAGAAGGTGAAATGGAGAAGTACGAGCTGGTGAAAGATATAGGATCTGGGAATTTTGGAGTGGCTAGGCTCATGAGGAACAAGGAGACCAAAGAGCTTGTTGCTATGAAGTACATCGAGCGCGGGCACAAGGTTGGTTCTTTCATCTATATATATAAATATAAATATGAATAAATATTGTGCGTGTATATATATATAATATTTTTTTGTTGACTGTAAGTGTGATGCATGGTAAAGAAAATGACTTTTCTTTTTCCGTTTGTTATTCTTTTTATTTTTGTAATAAAATGGACTAGATTTTGTGATGGAAGAATGGTAGTTGCTGAATTTTGATATATTCTAGTAAAACATTTCATGTTTTAATTTTAAATTCTTTTAGAATTTTTTTCCAGTGTTAATTGTATTTATTTGTTGCGAGGGTTCAGATTGATGAAAATGTGGCAAGGGAGATAATAAATCACAGATCGCTTCGGCACCCAAATATAATTCGTTTCAAGGAGGTTAGTTCTGAACACTCTCCCATGTTTTAATATTATTGTATGGCTTTTAAGTGTTTTTTTAATATATACATTTTATTTTGGATGTTTGTTTCAAGAGATTGACTTTTGTTTCTTGATGTAAAAGAGTTTTCTTTGGGTATTTGCAGGTGGTTTTGACACCAACACATCTCGCTATTGTTATGGAGTACGCTGCAGGAGGGGAGCTGTTTGAGCGAATTTGCAATGCTGGAAGATTCAGTGAAGACGAGGTTTTGGTTTTTTCTTTGTTTTTGCTTTTTCATGGCTTCAATGTTTCAGGATTTGTGGTTTCTCTAAGTACATTGAGTTCTGTATTAATTGGAATGAAGTTTCAGTGAAATTTGTGTTTATTTTTAGTGTTTGCTAAAGTTGCCTTTTAATTCATTCCAGGCCAGATACTTTTTCCAACAACTTATTTCAGGAGTCAGCTACTGCCATTCCCTGGTAAATCAAATGTAGTATATAGAAGATAGCATTTGTGCTATCGGATTGCTTGAAAAATCCATTATTTTTATTTATTTATTTATTTTTTAATGATTGCAGCAAATTTGCCATAGAGATTTGAAGCTAGAAAATACCTTGCTGGATGGCAGCCCAGCACCACGTCTGAAAATCTGTGATTTTGGTTATTCTAAGGTTTCACTGAAAGAACCAAATTGGTGCCTTCTGTCTCTTGTGGTTTATTTATGGAATTTTTGATTTTGTGATAATCATTGCTTGTGCAGTCATCCTTGCTGCATTCAAGACCCAAATCCACAGTTGGCACTCCGGCTTATATTGCCCCAGAGGTTCTTTCTAGGAGAGAATATGATGGCAAGGTAACTGATATTGTTTATATGGTTGATAGGCACACATATTGCACTGATGGAAGCTCATCACTAAGGGATGTGATTTAGTTACAGTTTTGCTTAAAAAAATTGTCAATAACAATCTAAGATCATTAAATGAAAACCTCCAATCTTTCTCCAGATTATTCCATTGTGTTCAGCAATGAGTGTTAAAAGTTTTGGTTTATTCAATATTACATTACATGAATTAGAACTTGTAATCGAAATTAGAAGATATCAGGCAATGGTATCGTTTAAGTGTTACATTACATTATTTTGATTGTTGAGTAAGAAGTTGTGAAAAGATAGTTACATAATGTAGGAGATAGAGCACCAACCTTATGTGATCATAAGTCATGAAGAATTAGGATCTGTTTGAATAATTGTTTCCCAATGTGACATGCGATACTCCCTGAGATTGTGTAAAAGTTGAATCTTTATTATTTTCTTTCCATCAACTACAAGATGAATTTGAACGCTGGTTAATTTTTTTTTTTTTGTTCAGGTAGTTGGGTTTGTAGGATGGATGGCCATTCTCTCTTTTTAGTCATGTTTAAAAACTTTTAACTGAACATAGATGGAATTAACTTTCCAAAATTCCATTTCCTCCATTTGTCAGCAACCTTTATATTACAAACTGCATGCCATGATCAATTGGAACTCTGGCTTCTGTGTGATTGTTTATGGCTTCTTTTCAGCAATACATGTTTGCATGTGAAACTCTTGGGAAAGGCAAGCAGTTTTACTCTTTTCTTCTCTGGGAAACCACTTAGACTTTGACCTTTTAATCTACCTAGTTGGAAGTGTGCTAAACAGAGAGTGTGAATGAATTCTTTTCATTCATAAGCTTGGTTTAGATCCACTTTCTTCTCTTACGATATTTTCATTAATATTGGCTCTGATTTTTCAGATGGCAGATGTATGGTCCTGTGGAGTGACTCTGTATGTTATGCTGGTAGGAGCATACCCATTTGAAGATCAAGAGGACCCAAAGAATTTCAGGAAGACAATCAATGTATTCTATTCTCTTTATATAAGAATATTCAGAAATATTTATATTTTCAATGTTTATAATTCCCATGTTGTTCTGCAGAGAATAATGGCTGTCCAGTACAAGATCCCTGATTATGTTCACATATCTCAAGATTGCAGACATCTCCTTTCTCGCATATTTGTTGCCAACCCATCCAGGGTATGTATTAATGAATTTGCCTAAGAAAGCAATCAACTTATAGTATGAAGATGGCATCATGTGTTCTACATTGGCAATTGTCCTGTAATCAAGTGTTGTTAATTCATTGGTCCTTGGTTAGATGCCAAAGTAATTTGTCTGTGGCTATGAATTTTTCTGCGATGGCATTCTAAGTGTCAAAAACATTGGAGGAATAACTTGCCCTCTTCCATATTTTATCACATGATTGTTATTGTTGGCATTATTCTTTTTCCTGTTCTTTTTTTAGTTTCCAAGTTTCTTCTTTCTTCTTGTCTCTCTCTCTCTCTCTCTCTCTCTCTCTCTCTCTCTGTGGTTCTGTGAATTGAAGGCATATTATTTATTTGCTTCTATGATTTTTTTTGGCTTATGCAATTGCCTTCACCATGCCTGGTGCTAAGAGACAGTGGCATACTATCACAAGTTATTGGTCCAAGCATGAAAGGAGATGAATGTACCTGGTTCTGGCTCTGTCCTGTTCCAAGATGGATAAAAAGATAGAGAAATTATGCTTGGATCTCGCATTCTCGACTGGAAAATCTAGTCTGGATACTTCCTGTTGTACGACCATGGCTTCTTATCCTCCTAACCATTCCAGAAGGAATAAAGCCTCAACAACCAAAACATAAGACTACCAAAGCATCTTACCATAAAAACATCACTGGGTCTTGAAAGCCTAGAGGTGAAACCTTTTACATGCACAAAGCAACTAGACAACCCAGAAAAGAAATGTGTCAAACCAAGACTGATGTTATGCCTATAAGATAGACCTGGTGTTGTCTACTACACACAGAGACAACATACAAAGTTTTACTGTTTGGTTGGTCTAGTACATGTTATTAACCATATCAAATTTGTAAACCAAACAGTTTCTAAAAACTAAACCAAATTGAAATGCTGAAAAAATTTATTTGGCCTGTTTCCCTCACCTCAATTTAGCAGATAGCCATTAAGTTGATTTTCTTTAATTTTGATTTTGCATGAGGAAGAATGTGTTTTCCTATTGTTGGTTTTAGTTTGCACCTTTTGGTAGAATCACGAGTGAGGCTTATTGGATTGTAATAATGGAAATGCAGTTTTCACCCTTTCCCACAAACAAAAAATGGAAACTGAAAATCTTTAGACTGATTGAATTTAGTCTTTCAGGTTGGACTGATCCATTTTACATCTGGAAACTGAATCCTGATTTTTGGTTAAATCTATATTGAATATTGGCTCATCTGTGTACTTGATACTATGCTTTTGTTTCCTGCAATTAAGCAAATCTGGATCTCTGTCACTGCATGGGGATTGATCTGTTGATCTGTGCATGAGGATTGATCTGTTGACCTGTTAATGGTGTGCATGTTTGACACTGGCTCTTATACTTGATGCACGCAGCCGCAAAATATGTATGCTGATATGATATGACTATTTTCCTGTGAAGAATCTCTATTGCATTTTCCCCTTGTATTAGTTAATTTGGTGGAGGTCTAATTCGATCCATCTCATCATAGTGCATTTTCCAGCCTTCTCCTTGTAATCCGATATTGGTCATCAAACACAAAGTATCTTCTAAGTATAAATTTTTTACCAGAGTTACTAGAATTATAATCATAAGTATATAGGTCCTGTGAAATGTTTCACAATATGTTTTAAAGTGGTGTTTGCATCAGCAATGACTCCTTTGTGGATGGGTACATGCTATTTGTCTGACATTTTCTGATCTTCTGCTATCATAAGAGCATTTTGTTTTTATCTTTAACCCTGAACTTTCTCATGATGACTGCTCTAGTAGGATATTAGAATTCTAAGCTATACTACATTGTACAGAGGATCACAATCAAAGAAATCAGGAGCCATCCATGGTTTTTGAAGAACTTGCCAAGGGAACTGACAGAGGCAGCTCAAGCCATGTACTACAGGAAAGAAAATCCTGGCTTTTCCTTGCAAACTGATCAAGAAATCATGAAGATTGTGGAAGAGGCCAAAAGTCCTCCTCCAGTATCTCGATCTATTGGAGGCTTTGGTTGGGGAGGAGAAGAAGATGGTGATGGGAAAGAAGATGACACAGAGGCTGAAGAAGAAGAAGAGGAAGATGAGTATGAGAAGAGAGTTAAGGAAGCACAGGCAAGTGGAGAATTTCGTGTCAGTTAAGAATTAATCGTCCCTTTTTCAGGTACCGGTGATCTAAAAGTTTTGGCTTGGATACCTATAAGATGCTATTGTGCTTGTATAAAACTTTGTACTTAGGACATGGTCTTGAATAAATGTATGTAAATTATAGCATGTTGGGCAGAGGGGTGTGATTTCAACTTAAAAATGAGATTTTAGAGTGTCTTTGTTATTGGGAAATTGGAAATGTGAAGATTTGAAAAGATGCCTATGAGAGTCTGTCATGCTTTATCTTTTATTTCTGAGGTTTCTGATAGTGTCATAATTGACTTATAGACTATTATGTACACTGTATGGAGGTTTTGTCAGTTTGAGGACCATAGCAATAATATATAATATTACTATAATTTTGTTTGTCTTATATCTAATTGTGGGATTGTATCAACAGTTTAATTTGGTAAGCAGGATATTAAATATTGTTTTAACAATATTTGATATTCCAAAATTTTTGTAATTTGATTCTCTAAAATATGATCCAAATATGCTATATATATAAATTTTATGATTTTATTGATTCGCAAAATAAGTATACAAATAATAAAAATAAAATCATAATTTCATTAAATTTATGGATTTCACCAAAATCTCTCATTTGGTTGATCACAAAGTTAGTTGTTTATTAAAATAAAAATATCACACTTGAGTGGCGATGTATAGGAATAGGATAGTTTTATCATAAATAAATTAAATATTATTTAATTGTTTGCTAAATAATTTTTTTGAATTTTGAATTATATTTAAATTAGCAATATAATTAACTTTTAAAAATATAGTAATCATTTATTACGCCATATAAATGGATTATTTAGATCATAATTACGGTGAATTAGTTCTAAACTTTAAGGATACATTTGGAATTTATTATGTCTTTTTTGAAAATGATTTTAAATATATTTTTAGAGTTCATGGAATTTATTCTAAAAGTTAACTTTTTTTGGATTGAGACATCTAAAATTTATGGAATTAAAAATCTAGAGATACAAATATTAAATATACAAATTTCAATTTTTTTTAAAATAAATAAAACTTTTTAAGGATTTCTCAATCATTACAATGATTAACAGTCGTGTATAAGCGTTTTAAACAATAGAATAATGAGGACTTAGATTTTTTTCACTGAAAAACAAGCATAAAATAATACTCAATTTGGCATATACAGATTGGATTACGTGTAAAAGAATCCATACTCCAAAGCATTTTCCCCAACATAGACAAAACCATTGTTTTTGTTGAGCTGATGCGCTCTACTGACTGTGTGCGAAGAACACAAACATTCGCAAGGTTGCATAATTTGCAGAATTAAGCCTCAGGAGAGCGAGAATTTTTATATTAAAACAAAGGAAAAGCATGGCTTATCCTTATCGTTTCTTCTTCATTGGCATTAAAATGAAGCAATTTGTCCATGACGAAATCACTATTAGGCCTCTTGAGAGACACCAAAGTTGTTTGAATTATAGACAAATCTCTCAATTATTAAACAAAAAAGGATCTGAAACAATCAAATAAGCGAACTCTAAAATTCTATTCCCATTCTTTATCAACTCATAAGACACATTAATCATTGCAATTCAAGTTTATACGCTACTAAAACAAACAGCTAGAATGACATGAACATTACCAGAGAATTTACTGAAAGAAAACTACTGGTATATGCGTCATTTTACCTTGGATGTTGCTTCTTTCAATATAGCATGCATATTCCTGCTCGCGTCCGCAACATTTTCCTTGTCAAATAGAGCTGAAACAACTGCAACACCTTCCAGATTTGATACATTGGTTTCCATCACAGCACCTGCATTTGAAGCATTGATGCCACCAATGGCGACCACTGGTAACTTAGAAGCCAAACAAACAGCTTTTAACCCGTCCAAACCAACAGTGGTATTGTTTGCCTTTGTATTTGTTGGATATACACCACCACAACCAATGTAGTCAGCACCATCAATCCATGCTTGTTGAGCTTGCTCGGGTGTTTTGCATGATACGCCAATTATCTTTTCAGGACCAAGAAGAGTGCGGGCGACAAGAGCAGACATGTCAGATTGACCAACATGCACCCCATCGGCATTACACGCAAGGGCTACATCAACTCTGTCATTTATCAATAGAGGCACTCCATGGGAATGACAAATTTCAACACATGCCTTGGCTGTTTCCAAAAAACTCCTTGTCTCTGCGTCCTTCTCCCTGAGAAGTAAATTCCCGATTTAACAAAATTATTTTTTTGTATATAAATGGTTTAACGTGGACAGTTACTCCATATAGTTCAAGATGAGAATTGAAAACTATATTTATAAACATATTGAACCTCTTTAAGGTAATAATAAAGAGTGCATGAAAGAAACAAACTTCTATTAAACTGTGTTGTTAATCAAATAGACAGAAAAATATTTGAAATATGTTTGCCTGGATCATGTAAATTAATGAAAAGAAAATTATGAGAGGAAAAGACAGAAATCTTCAATTAATGAAAACTAAGTTTCCTACCATCATGCACCTGGTAGAAATGGAAATTCAAGAACATAGAAGTAACAAGTACTAGGAAAATTACTTTCAGTTTGCTTTTTACAAGTTTATTTTGAAAAGGGAAAAAACAAGTCTTCTGAAAAACATATAACCGGCAGTCAAACCTCAACTGAACAATGGTTGCACCTCCTCCTATTGCGGCTTTAACGGCATCCACCATAGATCGTCCCCACTTTTTATTCATTTGAGAATCCGTAACAGCATATAAAAATAAGTCACTTGGATTGAATGTCTCTTGTCTACAATTGTGAATACCATTCTTAAGCTTTAAAAGGTGGTCAAAGGGGCCTTGACGCCCATTTCCAATGAAAATGTCTTTGCTGTATTCCAGGGCAGTCTCAACATATCGTTTAGCTATCTGCCCAAATTCAAGAAACAAAATGACTAGGGTGCTCATCTACCAGTTAAAGGAAGGGCAGAAAAGATAAACGAAAAGAAAATAACAGATGAAGAGTCGGAAAAAGGGAATGGAGATCTCATAGATAGTATGCACACCACAACAGCTAGCAAAGGATGTCAAGCATCATCATAACTCCCTCCCCCATGCCCCTCGTTTGTCACTCTCATGCAGAAGAAGGAAAACAGTTGCTTTTTTAACATGCACAAACTAGAACATTTTTCTCAACTCGATCCCACGGAACTTTAACAACCATCTTAATCACTCATGAAACAATGGACTTCTTGCTGTTAACAATTATGCGAATTCTTGATTGCTAGAATTATTTCCATCAAGCAAATTTAGATTACTCCAAAGTTAAAACTTGGTGCTAAAAAAAATTTGAAATACTATACCAATACTATATTTTGCATTCCACTCTGGACTTTATGAATCAAGTACTTCAGATACTTTCACTGTATTCATGAATCACAAAATCTATGAATTTAGCTGGGAAATGAAAACAGAACCACTATATAACTATTGATTACCTTAACAGCTGAGAGCATTGGGGAACCTTTTGCCAGCTCAGCTGCTATGCATGATGCCAAAGTGCAACCAGTACCATGGGTGTTGCGAGTTTTTATGCGAGATGCGCGCAGCTCATGATAGTTTTTGCCTGCAAAGCAAGGCATTCATTGAGTGAAATTTACATCTTAAAGGCTAACGTTGACACTTCATGTGTACAGTGCACATCAAATGAAGGAAACAAGAATATCATTGTTGCTCAAGAATTCTGTAAAACTTATGTTTACCATCAAAGAAAATGTCAACCGCATCCAAAGAGTCAGGGAGGTCACCACCTTTGACAAGTACGTTTCTGAATGACAACAAAGAAATAGAAAAATACATAATAATTTCACAACTAGCTAATTGAAATTCCAAGAATTAAAAGAAAATTCCACTAACCGAGGACCTATAGCATGCAAAAGTTTCGCAGCAGAGCGCATATCAGCAACTGTTTTAAGGGGCGTGCCACCAAGTAAAGCAGATGCTTCTTTTATATTTGGAGTTATGATGTCAGCCATGGGAAGAAGCTCCTCTCTGCATTCAAGAGCCAGATTTAGAGATTCTGTGAATTTTCCAATATTACAAATGCACAAACAAAAGCTCCAACTAAAGATGAAGAAAAACAGAATGACACTCTGATATATAACACACATCAATTAGTTTCAGCATATTACAGCCCTTTTTGGCAAGTTATCTCATCAAGGATCAAAATGTCAACCACTCCAATTTCTTATCCACGTCAGACATTAGTTGTTTTAGAATGAGTTTGGTGGCCAAAAATATGGACAGATAAGATTCAAGAAGCACATGCAACAGATAGAGATAGAGGCCAGTAAAATCCCAAGCAATAAAAATGCATGGACAAGGGGCAAGTTAGCTGAATGAGTTTTCTTAGAAGCACATAAACAAATTGACAGAACCATGGTTATTAATTTAAAAACACAAGTTTTTAACTTACTGAAAACAAGAAAGAATGGAAGGACCAGCTAGCACATCTCCACTTGTAGATACCATGACAGGATCAACCACCAAAGCTGCCTTTAATTATCTAATTAAGTCAAACCAAAAGCCACTAGAATATGTAATGACGCAATAAAGCAATTAAGTTTCATTTCTGCACACCTCGAACAGGAAACTCCCTCAAACTCTGACGAAGAATATTGACTATGCCAATAGAAGGCAGCATGCCTGTTTTCACCTGACATCATTTCATAATCAGATTGCCATTAAAAGTCACATTTGAAATATATGATTTGGAAGGAATGGACAAAAAAAAAAAAAAAAAAAAAAGCAGCATTGCCTTTTTACCTGAGCATCATTTCATAATCAAGATTGGCCATTAAAAGTCACACATTTTGAAATATATGAATTTGGAAGCGAATGGACAAAAAAAAAAAAAAAAAAAAGAAAAAGATGTCAGCATGATTGGAACATGTTAAGGCGGTAACCGACAGAAAGTTAGTATTCAAAAGAGGTTGTCTCCCATCATCAAGCTTATCAAACGAGTAAACCCCTTCTCCCTTCCCTCCCCCCCACCCCCCCCCCCCCCCCCCCCCCCCCCCACCCCACCGCCCACACACACAAGAACAAGGTTTCAAGAATGTTCCCCACCCCACCCCCAACACACACACAGAGACAAGTTTCAAGAATGTACATGGTCTACCATAACTGACACCGCCACAAGAGAAACCAAGACAAGTTCGAAATAGTACCCATAATAATTTTTAAATTAAACTTACTACATCAACTTGCATATCAGATAGCACTGACTTCAACTGTTCGGCAACAAAATCCTCCGGCACAATGTTTACACCCTAACAACCAAAAAAGGAAAAAGTACAAAACAGATCAAAAAACAAATGTAATGGAAATTACAAACACGAACTTGACAAAGTCACCAAATTACTTCCAATATATGGTTTTTTTCAGTTTCATTTACTAAATCTCAAAAATACTAAAGCCAAATAATTTCTGCATGAATCCCATTAAACAAAAGTACAAAAACTAAAATTTATAACTTCTCTTTTCTCAAATTTCTCAGTTGCCAAGCAGAATCTAATTTCATTGACCAAACAAAACACGATTAAAGTGAGACCTGAACTCCAACAGTGTTCTGTGCAGTAACAGCAGTTATAACAGTAGAACAAAAAACTCCACGGGCAGCACATGTCTTAAGATCAGCTTGAATTCCAGCACCAGCACCAGAATCAGAGCCAGCAACAGTCAACACGTGTGGTATTTTGGCTTTGGAGGCATCATTTGATGCTGGAGCACCATTTCCTTCCATTGCCATGAAAGTTCTCGTTTGACTAGGATAAACTTTCAAATTTAAGAATCTTGAACTCAGAACAATATGTTTTCGATGCAGTGGCAAAAAATTCTGAGAAAAGTTAACCGTTCAAAAACAGAATTTATGCAAAATAACTAAAATCAGAAAACGTCTCAACTTCAGTTGATACACTCAAATAAATTGAGACTATAAACGCAGGTGTTTATTAGCTGAGAAAGAGCAGGAAATGAAAGAAGAAGAATCAAATTCTGGAATTGAATTCAGAAATATTGATCATATAGAGCATACTAAAGAATCAAACAACTACAATTTGGTAGCTAAGAAACGACATCAAACAGCGAGATACTGCTATAAATTGATTTATGTTCGACAGAAAAAGAAAAAACTAGAAATCCAATCTTCTTTTTGTACGTGGAATTCCATTTTCTCGCCTTTTCTTATTAACAAACACCTTTTCTTTCAAATGTGTTTCAAAAATGTGAATAGATGCAAGTGGATAGTTAGTTACCTTATTGCAGATGGAAGAAGAACATGGGAAGACTCCACAGTAGGCCATCGGAGAGAGATACGCTGAAGCCTTCATAATCATATCCGTGTCGCGGTTTTGCTGTCAATCGGTGCTGGGTCGGATTGAGCCCGACGCTTACTTCAAGATCTGGCCCAATAAAGTGGCCCTCTCATGTATACGATGGTGAACGGGCCAGGTTGATAAGAGCTAGATGCAAGCCTGAACTGAGACTGAATAGTTCAATTCAAACATTTTCATGACTCTTTAGACTGGATTGTCATAACGAGTTCATATCGGATTTGACTCATTTCCCTCACCAGGGTCTAATTGAACTGAGTTAGCTCGTGAGCTGTTGGAGTTCGGATTTGAAAAAATTTAGCTTCGATCGAGTTTGAGCCCATTCATTAGCAAACGAGTCAAACTCAGTCAAATGATATTTGGTTCGAAATAATTTATATATAAACTCAAGTCAAATGATATTTGGTTCCGAAATAATTGTAGTATATATATTATATATATATATATATATATAGATATAGTATATCTTAAATTTATTACGTATCGAATTTAGAAATTTTCAAATTGAAAATTGAGCTTTTAAAGCGCAAAGCGAAAGTTGAGCTGTATGATTGATAATATATATATCTTAAATTTATTACGGTATCGAATTTAAAATTTTTCAAATTGAAATTGAGCTTTAACGCAAACTAAAGTTGAGCTGTATGATTGATTATATGGTTAGAGTTAATACGAATATCTTCTATTTAATAATCATATTAAATATTTAAATATAAATATAATATAAAAAATTAAATAGGCAACACAAATATAATATATATAATTTATTTAATTAAACAAATCATATATAAATTGCATACGTATGAAGTTATAAATGTTATAATCCGCATGGTGTATATATATTATACACAGAAATTTCCTTTCTATATTTATTAAACTTATTATGAATTGATATTATAAGATTGATTCATTTAATATGTACATAATAAAAAATATAACATCGAAAATAGTATTTATATAATTTTATTAAGAGAATACTAAATATAAGTCAAATACATAATAAATATATTATAGATATGATTATAGTCGAGTTTAAAAAAAATAATCGACCTTAATTCAATCTAAGTTTATTAAGTTTACACGTACTTGGTTGAAAATAATATTTGAATTTGTAAAATAGAGTTCGAATTCGACAAATTTACATTTGACAGTTTAAAAAAAATTACTCTTTTATTGAAACTAAATTCATCTATTAAACGAGGTAAAAACTACATCTCAATAACAAATTAAAATATTACCAGATATATTTAATTAAAAAATATAAACAGTGTTTTTCATTTTCGTGAGAAAAAGTGAAGAATCCCGCCATTGCACTTCCCGGTTTGTTTTTTGAAGAGCGCGCTTTTGCTCCTTCTCAGCCTCTCTTCCCGACTCGAGCCCTCATCCCTCTATCTCTCTGTCTCAAGTCCAAAGTTCTCACATTATTCGCCGCCGATTAACAAAACCAGCTTAGTTCGATTATTCCTTATCGGAGTTTTCTCTCTATGAATCCCTAAAATATCCATACTCGAAGATCAGATTCTGTTAGATCAACGCATTGCTAGCGAGTACGTGCAAAACTTATTTTGTTGAATTTCAGTCATTGTTCAAGTTATTTCTGAGATTTTCTCTTACACATCTTATTTTCTACCATTACATTTCCGATTGAGCCTTTTTTAGATTTTTCCTTTTAATGTTTAAAATTTGAAGTTTGAGTTAAGGGCTTGTTTGGATGTCCTATTGAATTGAAATGCTTCGTTTCAGGTTTTCAGATATTGCTGTTTCTCTTACACATCTTATTTTCTGCTCGTTGTGCAAAAACGATTTAAAATTTCATTTTGTTGTTAATTTGCATTTGGTAGCAAAGTTCGTCACCTAAAAGTGAACGATAAATAACTATATTCATCTACCCTTTTGTTTATATCATAAGAAAAGTTTGATTGTTTGCTATTGTTCTTATTTTAAGTTGGATAGCCTGAATTCAGTTCGTGCCTTGTCACTTGTGAATTCGCAAGAATGATTTGAATAAGTTGAGAATAACCTAGCCGTCAACATCAGTTGAAATTGCGCAGAAATAGAACAATTCAAAGACTTGATTGCAGACGTTGGCATGGCCCGATTTCTAAATGAAACGTATATTTGTTACTAAATTGTTATATGTATTAAAGGGGTGCATATAGAACAATGAAGTTAGAGGAATTTCAGTCCTGTTTTCTTAGAAATTATCTTTTATTGCAAATTTGTGGACTGGAAGTATTGTGCTGTCTGATTACAGTAACGTAAAGTTGAAATCATGCTCAATTCTTTAGCATAGCTGAAGACCATATGACTCTTGAACCCCAAAACTGGGATTGAATGACTACTTAACCTAGGAATTGTAACAGGATGTACATGTCATGATAAAACCTTTTAGGATGTTTTGGTCCACATTGGCAATGGAATGAGAATAGAAATGGATGTTAAATCCAAAGAATGCTATTCCAACTTCCAAGTACAACCTTTAAATAAGGAAATAGAATCTGTTGGTTATCTTAAGAATCATATTTGATAACAGGAATTCTTTCAATATAAAATAAAGTTATTCAAAATTTCAAATATAGAAATAGCAAAAACAATTTTGAATTTCTTTTCATCTTGAACCAAACCAAAAATTGGATTCCTATTTCAAGAATTGGATGCCATAACCAATTCTTAGAGTGAACCAAATGTTATATTTGTGTTTAGTTTGGTTTGACATATTAAGAATTGTACTTCTT
Source organism: Jatropha curcas (assembly GCF_014843425.1). The sequence continues at coordinate 92,548 of NW_023591441.1, read as the reverse complement.
GATTTATTGCATATTTTATCTTCTTCTCCGTTAACTTTTCCTCTCTCTGACTAAATCACATAACTTTCGAAGAATTAGTGTTACGAGTTGCATGCCTGGTTGATTATCGCATAGGCTGCATGCATTTGTTACAGAATAGTTATATGAATATTTATATATGCTATGCAATTGGGATTAGTAAATAGTAGAGCCACAAGTTTCTGAACACTGATGTAATCGATGGCAAATATCTTCAATTTTCAATACAAGTTAGAACTTAGCCGCTTACCCTTAAAATTGGTCTTAGGTAAAGCTTTTGTTTTCAGTAACTTTGTATCTTTAGTTCCTGGTATATTGTTTGTTGTTCAATGTCCCCTTTGACTTTGTATTGTGTGATTTGCATATAGGCCTTTTCTATTTATGGATGTGTTACCTAAGTGAAGCAAAGCCTCCTGAAAATTTTTGTTATGTAACCGCAAGGGTTATGGAGCATTCAAACCACATAAATGATGTTTGTGGGGTTTATTGTCTGCATTATTTGCTGTTCTAGGTTTTGGACAACACTGACTTTATATTTTATATCCTAAAGCAGGTTTTTTTTTTTTGTGTAATGATGTGGTTGCTTAGTGTTGAGAGAATTACGAGAAGTAGGCGAGTAACTGATGACTAACGAAAGTCGAATGAGGAAAAAGTAATAGTTTTCTTCTATTCACTTATCTTAATCGGTTCCATTATTTTAGTCTTTCTTCTATTCATTTGGTTCCATTTATGATTTAAATGCAGTCTAAGCAATTCAAGTGAAGCTTACAAATGTGATGAGAAGCTCCCTAAACTTAATTGGTCCCAACATGTCAATGCACATGATAATTTTTCATCTCAGAAGAAGTTTTTGAGTTCAAATTTCCTTTTCTCACTAGAAAGCCAAAAACGTCATATTGAAGGTTCCATGGCTATAAGGTAAATTATTTTTGGAGACCATTTCATTTTTCTTTAAGTTTTATGGAGTCTGATTCAAAATGCATCTATGTGTATATCCATTTTCAAGTTGTTATAGAATCTGTTCTCTTGTTGTGTGCTTATATGTGCTGAATATTTTAAATTTGGAGGATACGTAATATGCCATTCAGTGATCTGGGAATCTTTATTGTGTCTAAGATGGGCTGAATTTCTACAGTATAGCATCTCGCTTGAAAACTGTAGACCAGTTGCAATTTTTATGACTGTAGTTCCATCTTCTATAGATAAGGAAACCTTTCACTTTGGAATCACATCACTAACAGTTTTACTGATTTTGTTATAATCCTTTCTCATTCAGTTAAATTTTTTGGTACTGGTCTATTTGAGCATGGAATTATTGAACTTAGGCTTTCTGGTTTTGGTTTCTGGGTTTCTGATACTATAAAATTTACAACTGTAATTGTCCCTTTTAAGCAATATCTTAGTTCATAAATTGGGAGCCAATGGTATGAAAAAATTTGGGAACTTGGATCAATCTTCAGAAATCTGAGATCATTTTCATTTACGCTCTTCTTCTTCAATCCATCAATTCTTCTAAGACATTCTCTGTCCCATTCAGGTTATCCTGCTGTCAGATTCAGAGTTTTGAACAACTGCAGAGTCCACAAATTGAAAAGGTAAAAATGTGTGGTAGTTCTACTTTTGGCACCAAATAAGGGTTTAATGTCTGCCATAATTTGAGTTTTCCTTTAGTAGTTTCTGTTTGATTCCAATTTACTTGGTGGAATTGCGAGTGTCCCGTACCTTGGAAAAGAAAAACAAGGGAAAAAAATGTAAAGCAAATCCTGCACTGGTCCCTTTAATCTGTAACTATGGCATGCCCATCTTAACCTTTCATTAAAATTTTATGCTACTCCCATGGAGGCTTCCCATATGATATAGTTGAGGGTTGGAATTTGTGTTGTTGGTTGTGTGTTGCTGAGATTACATATACCTTCTCATTCCCATCCTGTTAGCCAACTTTTGTATTTATATGATATCATGATACAATGTTATTTCACTCGGAGTCAAAACATTCTCCAATTTTATGTACTCAGTATTTCATGTTTTAACTTGCATATTCCATTCATCAAAATATGAGGTTTTCTTATAGGAAATCCTTTCATGTGGAAAACTTTTGGCAGGCTTGGCATACTCTTTCCAGTCTTCAGATTTCTTGCAGGAGCTACTTACAACCTGGCAAAACTGGTCCCACTAAGGATGCACGAAATGACCTAAAAAGCTCATCTAACAATTGCAAGTATTCTGAACGAACCCTTGTACATCAAAACTTTAGTGAATCAAGAGTGAAGAATAATGAATCTGTAAGGTACATGGGGAATTCTTTCCCACAGGACAATGCTAGAGCTGCCGAAGCTAGAAACAGTGTAGGGCAGCAAACTGAGATTAAGGCATCGGGGGCTAACAACACTCTGTCTAGAGATTTTGCTGGTTCATTCAACAATCATAATATACATACTAATCAAAATAGGGAGTCTGCAGAAGCTTCAGCTGATTTTATTGATGATGATGATCTACTCGGGGTAATAAATACTGGTATTTCCTAGTGGTTTTATTAAAATTGAGAGTGCTAAAATGATTGCATTTAAACCTTGGCATGGTTTCTCTTGGTTGGAACTTAAAATCTGAATTAACTTAATACAATCAACAGGAAATTTTCAACTATAATGACAAATCTGGTTATGGAAACAGTTTTTCTTAGGTTCACCAGATAAAATACTAATATTAACCAATCAAATTGTTATTATATTTTGTATTGTTTTATTCATGCAAATTCTATTTGTAACTGTTCAAGCTTTTTACTAAATTTAGACAAATGTTTTGATACTATTTTCTTTCTCTAATTAACATTGTGACTAGATTCCATGGTTTGTCCATTTTAAGTCATAACTTTTGGTCTGGGTTTCATCAGTGCTGATTTCCCTTCATTCTTCTCATTATTGATATTGACTTGGTTTCAGAATATTGATGTGGACCAAATAGTTATTGAGCATTACCAGTCTACCTGCACACCTCAACCATCAATTTCCAAATTTCCACCCATAACTCCCACTTTAGATAAAAGCAATTTTGCAAGATCAGAGGAGAATCTTTTGCCACCTGAATTGTGCCAAAACTGCAATCATGGAGTTAAGGTGTAGTATTTGTACTATATTCTGTTATTCATTCTATTTTTTACAATGTTTGAACACTTGTAATTCCTTAAATTGATACAGCTAGGACTTTGCCCAGAAGCTAATAATCATTTACAAGAAATGAAGGACATGCTAATTGCTGTGTCAAATGAACTGCTTGACAATACTAACCTGACTCCGTCGCAGATAGAGAAGCTTCGCCTAGATAGGTTGCACCCCTTACCCTTTCCTCCCTCATTAATGCTTATTTCATTGATGTGTTATTTGTAAATCTGGATCTATGCTGAAGCAATGAAGAAGTGCAAATCCATATATGGACACAGCGAAGGGAAGGAAATAGTTGGGTGAAAAGAGTTCAGAAAACATGGAATGGATAAACTGGATAGCGAGTGTGCACTTTTGCTTCCATTTTTTTAGCCCCCTATTATTGGTTTTCTTATACATGTCTGTTTTTGTGTTCATCATTAGGTTACAACTGAACAAGCAAATTCCGCAGCTTGAGAGATATTTGCGTGATGATGAAAGGAAAAAATCACATTTTTCTGCTTCCACAATGACTGGGAATTTCCAATATGAAACACCACAGTCCACTGCTTGCAGAATAGATCCCATGAGATTTGATGCACATGTTCATTTGCGAAGTGAACCTGCTGGCCGTGAAAATTGGAATCTACCATCAGTTTCATTCCCTTCTGTAGATAGGCTTGGTTTTTCATCTGGTCCTATAGAGAGGGAACCTTATGTTCCAAGGTTCATTGAAGTTAATTATATTGAAGGTTCAAATGACCCAAAGTGGAGCAGTAAAAATTTTGCTTGGACAAAAAAGCTGGAGGTGCTCATCTACACTGGATTATAATCGGTTTTTATTTTTCATTACCTGTTCTGATTGAGGTTTGCTTGATGCTCTATTTAGGCCTATAACAAGAAAGTGTTTGGAAATCACTCATTTCGACCCAATCAAAGGGAGGTGATTAATGCCACAATGAGTGGATTTGATGTTTTTGTTCTAATGCCAACTGGAGGTGGAAAGAGCTTGACGTATCAGGTAAAACAGCCTGTCATAATGTCATTGCATATTTCTTATTTAAACACCATATTAGTTTCAGAGTCTATCAATTGTTTGGATGTTTCAATTTGCTTAGTTTGTCTGCCATCATTTTAAAATTTTCCGGGTCTAAAGAAACATTTCACTGACATTTGATGCTACAAAGTCAGCTTCTTCGTACTAGCAATCCAGCCTTCATTGATATTGGGAAATTATCTCTCTTTTTGTTCTTACCATGAATCTTAATACGTATTCTATTATCATGCAGCTGCCTGCTCTAATTTGTCCAGGAGTAACCTTGGTAATTTCGCCACTTGTTTCACTTATCCAAGATCAAATAATGCATCTCTTGCAGGTATTGTTATTGAACTGTTCAAGCCTTTCTCTGTCCAGGTTGCTACTGCTTGCTCATGTAGAACTACTCATTAATTTTATTGGTTTGTGCTTTAGGTGAATATATCTGCTACTTACTTAAGTGCCAGTATGGAGTGGACTGAACAACAGGAGATCTTAAGGGAACTCTGTTCTGATAATTGTAAATACAAGTTGTTATATGTCACACCAGAGAAAGTTGCCAAGTGAGTGTTTAAGCAAATTTCATGAATTGCACATACCTTCTTTGTTCATTGACTTGTATTCAAATATGTTATAGCAATGCAATATGCCAAGTAGGTTCATGAATGGAATTTCACTGGGTGCTGCTGCTGATCTTGTTTTCATTTCAATGAGATTCTAACAAACAATGGACGCCATTTTTTTAAATAGTTGTCATACCATATAGATCTGAATCATTTAGGAAGGTTGGTGCTAACCTTACATCAATCAATTATTTTATAATGCTTTTCTGCTGTTTGAAATCTTATCTAGGTACTGGTTTTGCTTATTCATGTTCAGCATTTGGATTTCCCTTTATCAACCCCTTTTCTAGACCTTACGGAATTTTTTTTTCTCCTTATTGTTCCTCTTTCTCATTGAAGGCTCCCCCAAAATCACCTTTTTTAACTCCTTGTTTTTCTTTATGGCTGGCTTTGGGTCTCCCCTATACCAACCAACAAATTGTTTTAATATCCCTGGCTGGGGGAGATTTTTAATGGGGCCAAAAAGTCCTTTGGGTTATACGGCTGTTTCTTTCATTTAATAATTTGGGGTTTGTGCCATACTTAGAGTTCCAAATTTGCCTCCACATTATTGCTTCATATTTGAGCTAGGTTTGCTTAAAACTAAATAGTAAACTTTATTTGCAGTAAGCTTATGAATTGGATGATTAAACCATAGAATAACTATTTATTATATATATGTTGTTAATGTATTTTGTTTTGCGCTAAACTGTCTCAAAAATGAACTAAGACTTTCCTCAAATGTAACTCACTCATGTAGATTTTAAGTTTATTACCTTTTATAGTCAATATAATATTTCTAGAATAATTTTCTTTCATCGTTTTTGTGAATACATTTCTGAAACAATTTTTTAATTGTATATTTTGAAATGATACTGTTGTTAACATCAAAAATTGAAAGAAGAAAATTAACATAACTATTTCAAAATATGAAAAAGCATTGTAAAAATTATGATGAGCACTATAAGTAATATTCTTTTGGTTAGCATTTTGTAAAATAGAAAAAACATTGCTGCTTAATGTGAAATTATACAAGAAATATAGTTACAACTTACAAGCAATGGCTTTATTTTCTATGCATGTGTACTTATGCGCCAATGCTAAAAGACCCTGGTCCCTCATAATTTAAATAATAAATTATTGATCTAGGGTAATTTTTTAAAATTTTTTTATTATATTATTGTGGTCCAATTGAATTCTGTTTTCTGATTGCAGAAGCGATGTTCTTTTGCGACATTTGGAAAGCTTAAATGCTCGTGGCTTGCTTGCCAGGATTGTTATTGATGAAGCTCATTGTGTGAGTCAGTGGGGACATGATTTTAGACCGGATTACAAGGTTGTTGCTTTTAAATCCCTTTCCGCTTTATAACCCAGTGCAGAGGAGGGCATTCTAATGATCAGGTAATCTGTGGAATAAACAGGAACTTGGCATCTTGAAAAAGAAATTTGAGAAAACTCCTGTGTTAGCCTTAACGGCTACTGCAACAGCAAGTGTAAAGGAAGATGTTGTCCAAGCTCTTGGTCTAGTTGACTGCATTATTTTCCGACAAAGTTTTAATCGCCCAAATTTATGGTAAGTGGTAAATAAATATGCATTGGCACTATTTTTAAAATCCCAACTTATTGTGAACACTGCAGGTATTCCGTGATCCCCAAGACAAAGAAGTGCTTAGATGACATTGACAAGTTTATTAAAGAAAATCATTTTGATGAATGTGGAATTATTTATTGTCTTTCAAGAATGGACTGTGAAAAGGTTGCTGAAAAACTTCAGGTTTGTATTCTGTCTTGATATCTTATTCTCATGGTTATAGTTTCATTTCAAACATATATCTGATCTCTATAAATTTCTTGGATCTGTTAATGAACTTCACTTTGTTTCTTTTTACTGTTATGGTCCTTGTCATGGTAGAAAGGTAACCACTAACCAGTTTTATGTCAGCTATTAATTTACTCGATATGTGCAAGGAAAAGGAATATTCTCATTCTCATATAATTTTGATAATAGGGGTTTTCTTGTACATTTTTTGTTATATAGAAGTCTTTTTCCCCTACTTAGAATGTGCAGGGTTCTGTCATTGTCATTATTATTACAGCTATAACATTAAATGATAACCAATTCATGTTATTTTAGCTTTTGTTTGCTCAAGAATGTGCCTTAATTGAACAGGAATGTGGACATAAAGCAGCATTTTACCATGGTAATATGGATGCTGCACAACGAGCCTTTGTCCAGAAGCAGTGGAGCAAAGATGAAGTCAATATAATTTGTGCCACAGTGGCATTTGGAATGGGTATCATTTATTCTCATTTACTCTTTATCTTGATCAACTAAAGGAACCTTGTAGTAATATAAGAATATTACAGGTATCAATAAACCAGATGTCCGCTTTGTAATTCATCATTCTCTTCCAAAATCTATCGAAGGTTACCATCAGGTACAATATATTCTTATTTTTGAAACTTGTTGGTACATGATGTTGATCCAAGTGTCAATTTAACATTAAGGTGCAATAGGATCTGTTTTATGATGTACAACTTAGAAAAGTGCAATACAATTAATTTTTGGGTTTTATAACTGTGTTGGCATGATGGATTCTTGCCATGTATTGCAGGAGTGTGGCCGTGCTGGTCGAGATGGTCAGCGCTCATCTTGTGTGTTGTATTACAGTTATAGTGACTATGTAAGTTAATTGGGTAAACTAAGTCTGTAATGTGTCTTCTTATAGTTATAGTAATGATGCATCCTTACTTGCCTCCTTTTCAGTTTCTGATCCATATTTTTCTACATTTTCTCTTCTTTCCCAGATACGTGTCAAGCATATGATTATCCAAGGACAGATGGAGCAAAGTCCCTGGACTCCTGCATATAATCGTTCTAATATGACAAATTCAGAGAGGGTCCTTGAGAAAAATACTGAAAATCTTCTGCGAATGGTACCTTGATACAAGCCTTTTGATGTTGTGCTTACTATCACTATAATTGTCCTTACCCTAATGGAGTCTAAAACATGACTTCTTAAATTATTTCAGGTCAGTTATTGTGAAAATGATGTTGACTGTCGACGTCTACTTCAACTGTTACATTTTGGAGAAAAGTTTGATTCTGGAAACTGCAAAAAAACATGTGATAATTGTTCCACGACCAAAACTTTAGTGGAGAAGGATGTCACTGAGAATGCAAAGCAATTGGTTTGAAAACATTTCAGCCCCTTAACAAATATTTCCTGCCTTGGCCTGTCTTATATCAAATTTGTTGTCATTATTGTAATGTGTTACATCCCTGGCATGTTTGTCCAGTAACATTTTTACCGTGTCTTGCTTAGGTTGAACTGGTGAAGTTGACAGGCCAGCAGTTTTCATCATCTCATATTTTAGAAGTCTACAGGGGCTCCTTAAATCAATATGTATGTCTGAACAACAAAGACTACACACACATTCTTATATTCATTACTTGTTATGTCTTGAAGAATTGCCTGTTTTTTCTTCCAAAACTAGGTCAAGAGATACAGACATGAGAAGTTGAACCTTCATGGAGCTGGAAAACACCTTGCCAAGAGTGAAGCTTCCCGAATATTGCGTCATCTTGTTACTGATGATTTTCTTGTGGAGGATGTTAAGAAAAGTGATATTTATGGATCTGTTTCATCAGTATTGAAGGTACTTCTAATTTTTTTAATTTTTTCTACTGCTTCAGTTCCTTGCAACTGAGAAGCAACTCTATACTCAATGTATTATTTTATGTGCGAGAAAATAAGAGATCTTTGTCACATGATGTTTGTTTTAGGTGAATGAATCCAAGGCTTACAGTCTATGCTCCGGTCGGCAGACTATCATACTAAGGTTTGTCTTTTATATCATGCTTTAACTTGTGAGCACATCTGCTTTAACAAGAATTTGGCATCTGAAATGGCAAGTGCTATATATAATGAGTGTCTACTTTGGGTTGACTTGGCACGTTCATATATTTGTTATAAATCATCTTTATGCTAACATTTTCATTACATTACAATAAATGCTTGAAGTCACTATTTTCTTCACATCTGATCATGATATATTGTATTGTCTATTGTAGCAAATATGTTATATCATGATTATATGTGGCGATTGGCTATTCTTCTCAAAGATTCGTGTAAATGCCAAGCCTAGATGAAGTAGAACCATCTCCTGCACCAGTTCATTTGTTTTATTTGGTTTCTTGTCAGGATTAAATCTATAACTCTTGATTGGCCAGTTATCTACCCATTTAGAATACAGATGTTACCAAGACAAATTAGACAAGAATGCTACCGGAGTTGGTCTTAGATTGGTTCATTAGATGCCTAATTCTGGAATTAATATCTTTCTAAGTAATAAAATTTAGTATTTATGGGCACCTGTCAGTCTTTCTTTGTATAAAATGTAAAGATCTAAGGATCTTCACTAATAACTCTAGCTTTATGCTTATCTTGTTCAAATCCTTGGATTTTATGATCCTGTGTATTTGTTTCATTAGGCGAGACATTCTTTTTGCCTACCTGATATACACAATTATGACACTCGCACTGACTGCTCAAGTCCTTTGCAGATTCCCTTCAGCCGTAAAACCATCAAAACAGAGCAAATTTAGTGTGACCCCTGCAAAAGGCTTGCTGGTATCTGGGAAGCAAAGTCCCCCACGTGTTGATACCCCTGCACAACCTCAATCCGAAGGCGATTTTGCTCCTGCACAACCTCAACCTGAAGGGGACTTGGTATTTTCGAATTGATTTATCAATTTTCCATTTTAGTAACCTCTCCTCTGAATCTGCTCATATTCTTTATGTATTGTGCTACAGAATCTATCTGCCAAACTATATTCTGCTTTGAGGATGCTCCGAACTATCCTTGTTAAAGAAGCTGGGGAGGGGGTTATGGCGTACCACATATTTGGGTGAGCTCTTGACTGTTTGCTGCTTTATCTGTGTTGCATACAAATATAAATTTCTTTGAAACTGGTTTTCGAAAAATGGATGTAAAGGGTAGATCCTTTAAAACTCGCCTGTTATTCAGGCTTTAAATTTCCGTGTCAAGCCCTTCTAAGTTTTTTATTCTTTTTAAAAAAAAAAAAATGAATTTTACGACTCATCACTGTATGTCCTGAGAAGTTCCTATTTTCCTTCATTTAGAAATGCCACACTGCAGCACCTAAGCAAAAGAATTCCGAGAACAAAAGAAGAACTGCTCGAGATAAATGGCATTGGAAAGTAAGTTTTAAAGTTACGTATGATTTAGGTTATGTATTGAATTCTTAAGAGGTTTAATGTATATTATGGCTTCAACCAGAGTCAAGGTAAGCAGGTACGGAGATCGTTTGCTAGAAACGATTGAATCTACTATAAAGGAATACTACAAGACAGACAGGAATAGCAGCAGTAGCAATGACAGCAATGATTCAATGAAGAGGAGAAGAAACGAAAATGCCAATCCAAATGGATTTGTGGAAGACGATGACTACACCAAAAGCACTGGTCGGTCAAAAAGAAGGGCAGCAAAATTCCAGAACAAAGATCCGGACGTTCATAATTCCAGTAAGACAGATTACAACTGCCTGGATGATGACCTGGACTTTCAGGATTTGTGTTATGATCAGGACATTAATAGCTTAGAAATTGAGGCTGAAAAGAATTGTACAGGAAGAGTCTTACCCTCATGGTCAACACCAGGAAACAAGGTAAAAAGTTCTAACCTGTTTCAATAGTATTGCTATGAAGAGTTAAATTGTAATATTCTGGCTTACACTAATTTTATTCTGTCTCTTCAATAAAGAAAATGCAACCAAATCCAAGGTTCATTATTTACGATTTTATATCTCAGTTGATTACAAATGCAATTTCATTATGAAACATTAAACCTCGATCACGGTTGTGTTCAACAATTTTTTAATTAGATTTTTGAGTTTTGATCAATCAAAATACTAAAAGTTATTTTTTATAGTGTTCATTAATATAGTGTTTGAACTGTTTTTAGATATTAAAAGTAACGTTTTATAAAAAGTTAATTCCTGTAACTATTTAAATAATTAAACGCTATTAGAACAACTAATAGTTTTTAAGACAACTAATTTTTCCTGAATAGACTCTATATGGAGAGGAATGGGAAATAGAATCCCAATACTCTATTCTATTTTTCACTAGCACAAGTGGATGGGAGGGTGAATATTTCATTGCTCTTAGCAATTCTTATTTTGTATGCATTAAAAAAAAGAAAAGCAAAACGTGTGTAAATAAGATTATTTGACTAGAATTTATCAAATCATAATAGTAACTAACTTCACCCAATCATGAACTACATAAAATTAATTATTTCAAGAGAAGTATTAAAGGTAAAAAAGGTTATGTTCAAATATGAATTATCTTAAGAAACTAATAAACTTGTATTGACAGATTAAAATCAAAATAATTACCTTCATGATCAAGAAAAAGAATAGTAAAAAAATTGCCAAAAAAAAAAAAAATACTAATCAAGCTGCAAAATTTACGTATGGATTATAATAGAGAGACCATCAAGAGATAGAATTCCATACCCTATGAACATTAATAAAATTGAGAGCTGGAGTTTAACCAATTGACAAATTTAAAGAAACCAAGCCTGCAAACAAAAATCAACAAATATATATATATATATATATATAGATTGGATAATTGAAATTAACGAACAAGAATATATCTAATTTTATTTATTTGCAATCCTTATTCTACATGCTATACAAGATGTTTTCCACATATCTTAATTCTACATTAAATACTACCTATTTTAAATAATTTTCTTTTTCAGCCAATCAAAATTGTGTAGCAAATCAAATTATATTCCTATTTCTTAATAGAATAAAATTTGAATTTAAGTAAAAGACCAATATACAAATCAAACTAAAAATTTTCAAATAAAATATTTTTATTTTTTATTTTTTACTTAATCAAAATCATAACATCATTAAAATTTTTTTTAATGTAATTATATCCCTTAATTAGTAGAATAGGAGTCTGATTTAAATAAAAAAACCGATATAGTCAATAAAAAAAATCTTCAAAATAATAATTCTTTTTATTTTATTTTTTAACCAATTAAAATAGAGGATAATTTATTGTTTTCAAATTTAAGATGGATTAATTATAGATTTACGTTTAATTAAAATACTATTTATTATTAATAAACAATTTATTCAATAAAATAGTTATATCATCTAAAGCAAAAGTTAAAAATAATTATTTGGAAGCCATACTTTTTGAGAATAAAGGAAATGAGGAATAATACCCAGGTGAAGGGTACGGGAGCAATGGTGGTCCAAAGGTCTCCTTTATTTTCTGAACACCGTCGTTCCATAATCGGACATTCCCCAATCTGTAGGAGTTAGGTGTGGCCGGAAGACCCTCCTCCGGCAAAGACTTTAATTCAGAGCATTTCAAAATAAGCAGCTCCGGAAGAGATGTCAGGCTTTGTATGCCTCTAGATATGGATCGCAGATTCCTGAATTGCTCGATTTTGACAGAGGTCAATGAAGAGGGCAGCAGGCCATCATTATCAGGAAAAGAAAGAATCATATCTGTACTTGGATTTGGACCTTCGATTGTTAATTCTCTAAGAGTGTCGAGTCTGGGAGTCCCCATTCTGATATTGGTTGTGTCCAATTGTTGCATCTTACGACTGAGAGGTCAGTTAGGCTGTGAGGCAAACCCCCTTCTGGAAAAGAAACCAGAGCTTAACGATAATATATCGCCAACAGTTGAAGGAAGGTGAGGTTTTGAATCTGATTGGGTAGTGACTTCAACTTGTTGCATTTTTCAATTCTTGAACTGGTAAGAGTAGGGATAGGCAATCCGCTTACTGGAAATGACTCTAGAAGAGGACACCCATCTATGTACAATGCCCGAAGAGACTTGAGGTTTTGCATCTGATTAGGAAGATACCTCAATTCTTCACACCGCCGAATTGTTAAAGTTTCAAGTCCAGGGATGGATAATCCCCTTTCAGGGAATTCAGAGAGGCTGCATATTTGTAAATATGTGAGATGAGGTAGCCCATTGTGAAGTGACTCTAATACTTGTGATGTAAAACTCAGAAGCATAAGACTCTTAAGTGAACTAGGAAATGTGGAGAAGAAGGATATCCATTAATTTCCAGTACCTCAAGACCGTTGGCAAACCTTTGTCTGGAAAAGACACAAGTTTACTACACCAAGCGAGTTCCAAAACTCTGAGAGATATCAAGCAGTGAACCCATTTGGTAGCTTCTTGAAGTTATCACACATCTTTATTCTTACAACTTTAAGATTGCAAGGAAGAAGACCTTCCTCTCCCTCCACTAAAGAGACAAGTTGACGACAACTAGTAATCTCTGATGTCTCAAGACAGAAGAGATTGTCTAAATTAGTTCCATCTCGCCATAAGTATGGCAGTTCATGGCAATAGTTGATGTATAAATTTTTGAGTGCCACCAATGCCTGTATAAATGCTTCAGGTAAACTTACAAGGCCCGATATACACTCAATATTTAAGAAAGTGAGGTAGCTGATATTTGACGCATTTCTTCCATTTTTCACTGGAGCATGGCAGGGATTACCATTATTAATAGAAAACCAAGTAAGAGATGGAAGCACTTTTGGTAAATCAACTAACTGTGGGCAATGGAAAAGATCAAGACTTTTAAGTGAAGGAAGGTAGTTGGGCAACTTTTCAACCAATTTTGGGCAATTTGAAATCTGTAGCTTATGCAGCTTAGGGAATTGCTTTGTATCTGCTTCATTGAGGCTCTCAGACCAAGACCACTGCTCCCACTCAGACATATCTCTTATGCATAGTATCTCCAAGCAAGCAAAACATGAACTATCCTCATAAAACTCAACACCCACCTCTTGCAATCCATCCATTCGTTGAATGCTGAACTCTTTGAGAGATGGTAATCGTCCAAGTGGTGGTAATGATGTGACTTTATGACAATTGCAGGGCTTGAGTTGTACCATACTAGTAAATATGGGATTCCCTATCCACAATGGGAATTCCAATCCACCAAATGATTGAATTGAAAGGCTTGATATATTTTGATGAGGCTGTAGTGCATTCAGAACTTGAAATTCATCATTTACATTCCTTGGACTATTGACTTCATCATCAATCCATTGTAACTCCAATTCCTTGAGGCCTTCCTTTTGCTTTAAATTTGCAATTTCTGCATCTCGAATATCCACCAAATTTTGCAGACCAGAAATACAAAGTTGCCTGTGTAAAGGAGAAATTTTCATCAACTTGTATATCCCAAGCCCAGCACCTTTACCTACAAAGAACTTGGGTAATTTACAAAGATTTGTTAAGCTACTAAATTGTAGTGGCATTTCTTTCAAACTATCCTTACCTCTAATGTCAAGGCACAACAGATTTATTAGATTATGTATGCCTGTAGGTAACTCCACCAGATTCTTGCACCCACGCAATAGCAATATTTGCAAGTTGATGAGCTTACACAATGATTCAGGTAACTTGGAAATTCCGGTGTGAGACAAGTTCAAGTAGAGCAAATGCTTTAAGACACCAACAGAAATTGGCAACTCCTCTACCTGATAGCCACTTAATATAATGTCCTTAAGCATTTTAATTTTGGCATCAAATCATGCAGTACCTTTCTACTTAAGAAATCAGAGGCAAAAAAGTACTTGTTTGGAGAAATGGGTATTGCTAATAAAGTTCGCAATCTCCTCATTTTGTAAAAAATTTCAAACCTTTGTGCGATATCATAATGATTACGGAAAAATGAAGAATGGCGAGCCTTTGCACATGACTTTGCCCTCCAATTTATCACCCAATTGAAAACGTATTTCTCCACGGAAAAATTTCAAATCTCACTCTTTAACACATTCTGCCACTCAGTAGTATTCGGCTTACCTCGCAACAGACCCCCAAGGGCCTTAGCTGCCAAGGGGAGTCCTTTACATCTTCTAACAATTTCTTTTCCCATTTCTTCCAAATCCAAGTGTTGGTCAAAATTTTTCGCTCCCAGTGCATGCTGAGCAAATACAGACAAGCAATCGGTGAAGAATAACTCCTCAAGAGCATGAGCATGAACAGTTCCCATTATCCTTGCAACTTCTCTGCTACGACTTGTCACAATAAGTGTACTTCCAGGTGCCCCAAATACAAAAGGAGCACGAAAACAAGTCCATTTTTCATAGTCCTCTGTCCAAACATCATCTAAACTGATCAGAAACTTCTTTCCAAACAACTTCTCCTTTAGCTTCTCCTGAACTGAACTGAAATCTTTAGCATCACCACCACCCTCCTCCTTGAGAATTGTTTCAGATACCCTATAACCATCAAAATCTTCACCAATGGAAACCCAAGCTTTCAAATCAAATTGCAAAATACCATCACTATAGATAAGTTGAGTAAGAGTCGTCTTTCCAACACCTCCCATCCCAACTATGGGAATTACAGAGAGTTTTGCATTACTTGCTTCAGCTTTCAACAAATCCAGTACAGCTTTTGAATATTGTATTTATAAATCTATAAATGCACTACAATGAATATAATTTAACATTCAAAAGTCATTTAAAATTTAATTTTTCATTGTTAATTTTTTTAATTGTTTAACAATAAGATACTACACTTTATAAATGATAAAAATACTTTTTATTTTCAATTTCATCTTTAATTGCAGTTTGAGAGTTATGCTACAAAATCAAAATTGAGATAAAATGGATAAGGAAATTAAAATAGAATGAAATTATAAAAACTTATAAAATTTGGGATATTTTAATGCGATTAGACCAAATTTAATGCCCAATACACTATCCTTCTTTTGAAGGTACAATTTTTATTTTCAAAAAAAAATTCTTAATACATAAATTAAAAAAGAAAGGAAAAGAAAATAAAATAAAAAAACATATATATCTTATTTTTATCCTAAAAGAAAATAAATATCTTATACCATGTTGTCCATCACATCTTTTATCATAAATCCTAAGGAAATGAATGAAGATCCACCATCTTTTAGAGCCATTCTACACTTTTCACTCATTTTCTTCACTTTCTTTCTTCTTTCACTATCATGCTCCATCACACACCTTATCCCTCTCTCAATTTCATCACTGCTCACAATTACTTCACTACCCATCCTATAGTCCATTTTAATTTCCACAGCTAATTGTAACTCGATCACCATTTCAAAAGCAATAACTTGCTGCTCTGAATACATAGGCCACGTGGCAATTGGAACACCATACCATATGCTCTCCAACACAGAATTCCACCCGCAATGTGAAACAAATCCTCCTACTGCTGGATGGGCTAAGATAGCCTCCTGTTGAGCCCATCCAATTACTCTTCCAATTCCAACCGTTCGATCTAAGAATCCTTCGGGTAATACCTCTTGGAGATTTGCATAATCACTTGGAGGTTCAAAAAGATCAACATTTGATGATGGTCGACGTAGGGACCACAGGAATCGATGACCACTGTGCTCCACCGCACAGGCAATCTCTTTCACTTGATCCACATTAAAACTTCCCATGCTCCCAAAGCACAGGAACACAACTGACGTTGGAGGCTGAGTATCAAGCCATTGCATGATTTCTTGTTGTTTGTTGCTGTCTTCATCTGACCCTACATTCAAAATGGGTCCCACTGGGTACACCTTAGGGGTTTTACCATCAGAAGAAAAAGACTCGACCGCATATGATTCCAGCTCAAGGAACGTATTCACCATAATACCCTTGGCTTCCTTAAACCTTCTTACATAGTCAAGCCAGGAATCAAGCCACTCTTTGCGCAACAGAGCATAAGGCATAGCCTTAGCAGGAAATGGGTTTGCCAAACACGAGATTGCTAACTCGGCTCCCGGGTTCATCAACTCAGCAGGATCAACTTTCTGTTCGTCATGAATCGACTGCACGTGAAGCGAGAATCCAAGGAAAGCTGCACTTGAAGTGAAGTAGATATAAGACGGAACGCCAAATTCATTGGCCACATCTATCATTTCCGCACAACACATATCAAGAACGAACCCGGCGAGTCGAGGTGAATCGGACTTGGACTGGATGATCTTAGAAACAACATCTTTGACATGGGGTTTTTGTCTCTGAATGAAAGAAGTAAAATCAGATATTTGGGCTTCGTCTTTGGGCAGATCAATGAATTGGATGCGACTGGGTAAAGCATTGGAGGCTGTAAATGATTGAATGTAATTGTTAATCTTGAAATCAGAACTAGACAGCTTCATGATAAGGAAAGAAATTGAGAAGCGTTGATCGCGGTTGAGGAGAAGTCTTGCTACCTCCACCGTTGATATAAGGTGGCCGATAACGGGGTGAGGAACAAACACCAGATGTGCGTTCTCCATAGGGTAGGGGGTATTTTTCATAGATCTTGGAGGCCAAGCAAAGACACACACACACAAACACACACACACACACGGTCCATGTCCGCGGAGAGTTTGAGGGAGAAAGTCTTGCTACCCGTCCAGCCACGCAATAGTAATAAGAGGTGGAACCGCATAACGAGGTGAACTGAGACAATCGACCTCTTAGGTGATAGTGGACGTATCTCTCCTTCACCAATACGGGGTATAAGGAGGGAATTTTTTCAATAGATCTGAGGCCCAGAGCAAAAGACAACACACACACACACACACACACACACACACACACACACACACACACACACACACACACACATATATATATATATATATCTTTTTATTAATTTTTACAGTTAAATTAAAAATGAAATGGTAGTTTTGTCCTTACACGAGTGCATAAATACGTATTCTTACAACATTTTCATGTCATATTTTCCATTCCATCCTTTACGAAACAACCCAACCAAACGTGTGAGGATCCACCTTCCGTTAAAGCTACTCTACAACTTTCACTCATTTCCTTCACTTTCTTTCTTTTTTCACTATCCTGCTCCATCACACACCTTATTCCTCTTTCGATTTCATCGCAATTTACTATTATGCCATCCTCCATCCTATAATCCATTTTAATTTCCCTGCTAATCCCAATTCAATTACCAGTTGAAAAGCAGTAAGCTGTTGCTCTGCGTACAATGGCCACGTGGCAATTGGAACACCGTACCATATACTCTCAAGTATAGAATTCCATCCACAGTGTGAA
Source organism: Jatropha curcas (assembly GCF_014843425.1). The sequence continues at coordinate 74,632 of NW_023591441.1, read as the reverse complement.
ACAAATCCTCCTATGGTTGGATGAGCTAAAATTGCTGTTTGTGGAGCCCATCCAATTACCTTTCCAATCTCAACCGTTCGATTCAAGAATCCCTCAGGCAAGACTTCTTGGGGGTCTTCATAGTCACTTGGAAATTCTACCTCTCCCGTTCCCGTTGGTGGTGGTGGGGGTCGACATAGGGACCACAAAAATCGATTTCCACAATGCTCTAGTGCACAGGCAATCTCTTTCACTTGATCCCTACTAAAACTTCCAGCACTGCCGAAGCACAGGAACAATACTGATGATGGAGGCTGACTATCAAGCCATTGCATGATCTCTCCATGATTGTTATTTCTTTCATCTGACCCCACATTCAGAATGGGTCCCACAGGGTACAATGGAGCCTATGGAGGGCTTTTACCATTGAAATGAAAGGACTCGACCGCACAAGGTTCTAGCTCAAAGACCGTATTTACCATAATACCTTTAGCTTCCTTAAACCTCCTAAAGTTGTGGAGCAAAGGAGTTAACCAAATGTTATGTCTCAAAACGCAAGAGGGCATAGCCTTAGCAGGAAATGGGCTTACGAAACTCGGTACCGCTAAAACACCATCCGATTCCTTCAACTCGGTAGGATCAACTTTCTGTTCATCATGAATCACCTGCACGTGAAGCATGAAACCAAGAAAAGCTGCACTTGAAGTAAAGAAAACGTAAGACGGAACCCCAAATTCATTGGCGACATCCATTACGTCCATGCAAAACATATCAAGAACGAACCCGGCGAGTCGAGGTGAGTCGGACTCGGATTTAGTGATGTTGGAGACAACTTGTTTGACATGGGGTTTCTGTCTCTCAATTAAAGAAACGAAATCAAAAATTTCGGGTTCGTCTTTTGGGAGGTCAATGAATCGCAATCGATTAGATAAAGAATTAGAGGCTCCAGCAACTGACTGAACATAGCTATTTATCTTGGCATCGAAATTAGACAGCTTAATCAGAAGGACAGTGATGGAGAGGCGTTGATCGCGATTGAGAAGAAGCTTTGCTAGCTCCACTGTAGATATGAGGTGGCCAATAGCAGGGGCAGGAACAAAAACCAGCTGCGCTTTCTCCATTGATTTCACTATATATTTCTTTTCGACCTTCACCTTGTGTATCATGTAAACCTCCATCATGTAAGCAAGGAGATTAGATTTTGTTTGTTTATTATTATTATTATTGTTGTCGTTGTTATTGCAATTGACGTATTGGAATCATTAGAGGCCAAGGTGAGGACGAGAGGCTTTGTCCATAAAATTGTTATCTTCTATGCTTACCGGATTATCATTTGCTCTTGGAAATTGGAATGGCCTTATCTAACAGCATGTATGCGTTTGTCTTTTACTTTCAGGTCTATTGATGTAACGGTAAAATCAGCAAAATGGAACTTTCAGAGTTTTGTTGAAGTTAGATACTAGATTGGTTTTACAAAATTTTGAAGGTTTCCAATCCAATGACCCAACCCTTAGGTCCAACTGTTCAAGTCCTAGTTTTTTGCGTTGGTAATTGAGAGGGGCTGAGACCCAGAACAGCAGCTTTCTGCAGAGTAAATCGTGCAAAAGCAAAGCCAGATACAGTTGGTGTACCGTTTACACAGTATTTATCACATTTAAAAAAATAATTTATTTTAAAATGTTTATTACATTTATAGTTTTAAAGTATAATCAATTAATTTTTTTATATTTATCTTTTGCATATTATTAATAATTTCACTTTAATTTAATGATTTTTTGAAGAATTAGTATTAAATTAAAGATAATATAATTAATTTGCTTAATATTTATTATAACTTAAATAAATTTAATGATTTTTTCAAGGAACATGAAATTTTAAATTTAATAATTTTTTTAAAAAACGTGTAATTTCAAATGTAACAAGTATTATAAAGATAGTAATTTCTAAGTCTTATTGTTGATTGGTTGTGAGCCATCCTAAATACTGATTTTGTTAGCCTAGTTGATGATAGGTAAGGATAAGCATTTTTCAGTTTCTAATTAAAAAATCAAATCGATTCATTTTGTTTGAATAGTTATTTTAAAATTTAATTATTAATCGGATTGCATTTATAAAATTATTTGGTTTTTAAATTTTAGTTTGGTTATCGTATATAACTAACTGAGTTTATTTTAAATTTAAAATAGCTTATTTAGTTTAAAATAATTGAATTCAAATCAATTTAATTTGATTTTTGATTTTGAATTTAAATGCCATAAAAACATTTTCAATACTTCCAAATCGAGCTAATTGGATTGAAGTAACTGAATGCCATAAATTTTACTAGATGGTCTGCACTGCCTTAATAATTAATAAAGGCTTAATTGAAACTCAATTACCCATCCAAACTACAATATTAGAAAATGATTAATTTAGCTAAATTCTATTTATAAATTTATTTAAGGACCAAATAAAAATATTATATTTTTAAATTAAAATAAGTACAAAGTCGAAATAATTTTCTACTTTGGCAGCAGTATTTCTGATCATTAAAGAAACCAACTAGAATAATCTAGAAATTAATTGTGTGGGAGATTCATGATTCGTGGCAATAAACCCAACAACCAATGCAACCAAACTGACTATTCCTCCCGTCAAAGTTGACCGCTGAACTTTCTCTCTACCCTTCGCTTTGCCAGCAAGGATTCCAATTCCTTCGACGCTAAGCAAGCTCTTCTATATAAGCTTGCTACCTTCCACTCTTCCCCTCATCTCTATCTTACAAACTCTGTTCTCAATAATCTTTCAACAAGCTCGTCTTTTCGATTTTCCAATATGCAGATCTTCGTGAAAACTCTCACCGGCAAGACCATAACTCTCGAGGTCGAGAGCTCCGATACTATCGATAATGTCAAGGCCAAGATCCAAGACAAGGAAGGAATTCCACCCGACCAACAGAGATTGATCTTTGCTGGAAAGCAGCTCGAAGATGGACGCACGTTGGCCGACTACAACATCCAGAAGGAGTCCACGCTCCATCTCGTCCTCCGTCTCCGCGGCGGTATGCAAATCTTTGTTAAAACCCTCACCGGCAAAACTATAACTCTCGAGGTCGAGAGCTCCGACACAATCGACAACGTTAAGGCTAAGATTCAGGATAAGGAAGGAATTCCTCCTGACCAGCAAAGGCTGATTTTCGCCGGTAAGCAGCTTGAGGATGGCCGTACCCTCGCCGATTACAATATACAAAAGGAATCCACTCTTCATCTTGTTCTTCGTCTGAGAGGAGGCATGCAGATTTTTGTGAAGACTCTCACCGGCAAGACTATAACTTTGGAGGTGGAAAGCTCAGATACAATTGATAATGTCAAAGCCAAAATTCAAGACAAGGAAGGTATTCCACCTGACCAGCAGCGGTTGATTTTCGCCGGAAAGCAGCTAGAGGATGGCCGGACTCTTGCCGATTATAACATCCAAAAAGAATCCACTCTGCATCTGGTTCTCCGGCTCCGCGGTGGAATGCAGATTTTTGTTAAGACATTGACCGGAAAGACCATCACTTTAGAGGTGGAGAGTTCTGATACAATTGATAATGTAAAGGCTAAAATTCAGGACAAGGAAGGAATTCCACCTGATCAGCAGAGGCTTATTTTTGCTGGGAAGCAATTGGAGGATGGCCGTACACTTGCAGATTATAATATTCAGAAAGAATCAACTCTCCACCTTGTGCTCCGCCTTCGTGGTGGTGGCGATTATTGTTAAGCTGTCGGGTCTGTTAATTTTCTAGTTAATGTTCAATTTCTATTTGGTAATTTGTACTTTGTTAAACTAGTTCGTGCTTAATTATCAATAATAAAATGTCCTTTTAATCAACCTTCAACGGAAAGTACAAAATTTATATTTCTTTATAATTCTCTTCTTCCTATACTCTCTTCATTCCCAAACAAGTTTACTTCTCAATTCTCTTTCCTCCCATATTTTCCTTCAATCCAAACATAGGAAGTAAACAGCAGACACTTGATATGCAATTCAATGAAACTACATATTTACAGGCACAGAAACATCTTTTTGTTCCCTATTTACAGTTTTATTCCACTTAATCAACAAATTCTTTTATCAATCAAATTCACATACCATGACCTATGTACAGCCACCGACAAATTGGCTGCTACCACTTGATATGCAATTCAATGAAACTACAAATTTACAAACACAGAAAACATCTTTTTGTTACCTATTTACACTTTTTATTCCACTTAATCAACAAATTCTACTTTAAATCACCGGAGAATGTGCAATCTGATCAATTATTTCATTTACAGAAACACATCACTACTATGTACAGATATGTCTTCTTATCCTTTCCTTTCCCCTCAGCCTCATGCACACGATTCCATCACATGTTATCAATCAAATTTACATACCATGACCTATGTACAGCAACCGACACATTGGCTGCTACCACCAATACTTCAGCAGTTTCCACCACCCTATCAGTCAGCATTGCAGCCCCTACCTGTCGGAGGGCCATTTCTGCTAATTTTCTTCCTCGAGGCCCACTGCCGCCTAGTACAATTCCCCTTGCAGCCAAATAAACAGCATGAGAGACCTTTTCAAAAACAGGGTCCCCAGCCTGCAGGCTCCTTGCTAACATCCGAGCCATCACTAACTTCCTTGATTGAAGTTTCTCAAGGTCTAAAGCTTTGTCACCTTCTTGTGAGAATCCACTTATTATTTCGACAATCTCTTCAATGCCCACATCATCTACACTGTCTAGGAGGTCCAGCAGTTGCTTGGTGCACTTTGACACTATGGTTTCCAAGTCTGCACCACTGGCTACAATTCGCTCCATCAGGAGTGTTTGCCGGCAAACAAGAAGGCTGAATATAAGTAAATTCAGATCAGTTGTTAAACTTGATATATGTTACATTTTACCCCGCATAAGGCGATAGAAACAGTAAAATGGAAAATGTCAGTATAATGACCATAACAAGTGATTTTAGATAGGAAACTTGCCTGGTACATATTACTATGATCTTCTGCATTTGAGCTTGGGCAGCTCTCAAACGAGGCAGGTTAAGCATGAAGGTTTCAGGCAAAGTTTCTTGTGTCAGACCAGAAACCCCACTTACTAACTTTAGTAATACAACCCTCACCAGCAAATCAATTCTTTCACCATTGCATTCTGGTTGCGGACCATCTGATCCAAACATAACTAAGTCATGCATCATATTATTATTTATATAATATAACATTGAGAACTTATCAAACTCGATTTTCAATATCCATACCTGTAGTATTTGGAACTGATGATGAAGTAGAATCAGTTCCACCGGTGTTTGTTTTGAGCAGAAAGCTTCCACCAGATCTAAGAGCTGTTGAAGGAAGAAACTCCTCAGATGAGCTTTCATTGCTTATCAAAGCTGAAAGACAATTGGTATGCTCTCTCCACTCCTGATCTTTGCAATTCCTCACAGATGAAAGCCACCGCATGGTCAAAGGCAGTGATGTATGGGCATCAGACTGAGATCTGTAACGGTTGGCAAAAGCTTTTCTAAGGTAATCCAGACCAGCAGGTCCCTTCAACAAAGCCTCCATTATTCTTACACGTGCTTTACTTATCTCTTGCTTAAGAGCCTAAACAATGCATAAATCTAAATTTGGTCAGACCCCAAAAGCTCAAAGGCTTGTTGTACTTGACTAAGAAAGAGAGAGGCAAGCCAACAAACAAGTCAGTAGCAACCAATGACTGAAACCAAAATGCTTATAGAAACATGAAAATAGAATGAAAATAGCACCTGGATCTGCTCTAGTACAAAGCGTAGACCCTTGATCATTGCAACACCATGGGAACACTTTGACTCGTCTTGGGTTTCACATGTCTCTGCCAACTCTTTCAATAATTTCTGATGTGTGACTTTCATTTCATCCTCATGGGCTGGAGCAGAGAGCTTTTGCAGAGTGCCCAATGCAAACTCTAGGACCTTTCCAAGATAATTAATGTCCAGTGTACCCGACTTCAACACCTAATGGAAGTACAAAGAAAGAGAAAAAATTAGATTATAACATTACTTCCTCTACCATTTGGAATAGTAAAAAGGCTGCCACCTGTGTGAGAACGTCTAGATCAACAGCTTCAGCAATCTCTTCTTTCCAGCTTTCTGGAGCCATCTCAATAATTCCATCCCTCACCTCCCTCACAAGTTCAACAACCCGATCATAACTGCATTCATCCTGTTTAATGGATTCCATGACATCATCCCAAAAGGCTGCCTCCATTGTCTCTCTTATCTTTGCCTGCAAAGAGTGATGCGTTAAAGCCCAATAAACCACAAAACAATAGTATTCTCATATTCAGGATGAGCCATAGGCTTAGAGTTGATTAATTATGAGAAACCTTGATACTGCTTTCTTCCTCCGAATTGAATCGATCAACAAAGCTATGGTGCCGCTCATGCAGAAATTCATTTACAACCAATTCATTCTCTGGTATCAGCTTAATAGAAGAACCCAACCAGTCATCAGAATGGCTGTTCATAGTCAAAGGGAAACTAAATCCTTTCTTTGAGGAAGCAACTTCTTCTCTGAATAAGGAGCGAACTACATGGCTTGGCTTGCCAACACTCTCATCAATATTGTTTCTGTGACCTAATCTATCAGCAGGAGCATCTGGGGAGCTAGATGTACTAGGAAAGAGGAAGTGTGTCATTCCTACTGGACTTCCATGTTCCTTTGCATGGAAGTACTTAAATCGTGTTTCTGACAAAGCATGTTCCATGCGCTCAATTCCAGCATCTCCACTCAGGTGCTGTATTTTTTCCCTCAAAAGCTTTTGATCTTCTGTAACCTGCATCAATCAAATGCCTCTAAAATAAATATCTCAACTAAAACAATGTGACAAAAAAAATAAAAAAAATAATAAATAAGTAAAAACAATGCCAAAATTCATTTTTAAAATGGTACTGTCATCTTATCTTAGCTATTTGATGCACCACTACATTCCAAAAACACGCATAGGCCATGCATATCTGGTAACTTTTTGAATATACCTGTTTCTGAATAGCTTTCATATCATGACTAAGAGTAGCATTATCTCCTCCTGGTGTCAGCTTGCATTTTTGAATCATAGAGAGCTCAAGTTGGCAAGCAGCTCTTACCAAGTCCTCTTCCAATAACCGTGCATCCTTGACCTTCCACACCACAAAGCAATTTAAGTAGGAGCACCATGCTTTATCAAAAGTAGCAAGCTGAGACCTGAAGGTACAGCGCTTTGGCGACACAGAATCTGATTCCTCATCAGAACTCTGTACAGGGCCATCTAGTATAATCCGCATCAACAACTCAAACTGTCGAACAAATTCTACAGCAGACTTGGCAAGGGCCATCTCACGCTCCCCTTGACCACTTAAAACAGCATCTGGATGACCCAAAATCATGTAGGCACAAAGAACCACTCTCACAGGATACCTTGATGACTTAGCTGGACTTCTGACACCTACTTTCTTTGCCTCCCTGCTCCTCATAGAAGCCCTAGGAGTAGTCTTTTTCCTTGGGGTGGCTACTCTCTTCAGTAGGTGATCAATGTTATCCAAGCTGGTAGATTGATTGCCAGCAACAGCCCTAGAAACCATGAAGCGGCTCTCAAGCCGATCAAGCAGAACCTTCACAGTCTGTAGAGTAGCAGCAGATTCTATCAAGTGAGCAAGCTGTTCAAATGGCATTGACTTGATAGAACTTTCTCGGATTTTCAAGGCATCATAGTTTTTCGCCAACTCTAAGGTAGTTTTCCTTGACCTAAGGAACTGCCTCCAGCACCTAAGAGAAAGGATAACACCAAATATATATATCATTCAGGTGAATAATATTTAAAAAAAAAAAAAAATCATACGCTACTATTGTTTGCCAACTACTTGGCAAGTCAATGAAAATATTGAGAATGGTAAATGCAAATTATATACCTTGCTAATTTTCTGGAAAGAAGATCAGCCTGCTTGTGCATTCGACTCCAATTCACACTAACAGAATTATGATTCCTTCCTCTCTGCCTCAAAAATTCTGCTCTTTGCCTCTTAGCCTAATTATTATGATTATTCAAATAAAAATTAAAGCATCCAAAAACATCATCAAGGGGTATGATATGAATGTAAGAGAAAACAGTTGTAAACTTCAGAAAACATCCATACCCTTTGCAGTCGACTTTCCAACTGGTCCCGCAACCTTCGTCTCTCAATCTCGCGTTGGTGAGAGACAGACTTCGACACCCGCCTCACTTGTGACACCCTAGCACAGGCCCTCTCCTTTTCTGCTTCCAGCAATCCCAGTCGCTTCCTCTCAGCAGCTGCACGCTTTTGGTGAATTGCAGCACATACACGCTCCTTGTATTTGCTCTCCCGAGCCATCCGCCGCATTAATGATTGTGAAGTTCTCTCCCTTAGGGTGGCCCTTCTTTGCCTATAAGCCTTCAGCATAAGCATCCTATTTGCCTCTGCTTGCTGAACCCGCAATTCTACTTTTGAAACAAGCATCTCTCTTTCTTTTGCAAATCGCATTTCTACCCCACTTTTTGCTGCCTGACGCAACTCATCCAGTCTAGCTAGGCGCATTTGAGCCTTCGCCAGAATGCTCAACCTGTCAAATCAGTACGCAAACTAAACTCATGACCAAGTCTACAGTGGTACCATAATACACGCAACAGATCCTTATTACATGTATTAACCATCGGAAAATGTATAAATTATTGGAAACCTCTTACAAAGTGAGAAAGACATCTAAAAAGGACACAATGATAAAAAGTACACAAAAAACAAAAAGCAAATAATGAACAAAAAACATTATAATCCATTACTAAAGGAGACAATTAATCCAACAAAACTGTATAACTCACGCGACTATAATGATGCCGTGGTGGGACACTTGGATGCCAGCAATAAACTAATTTCATTATTAACAAAATCTATTTGTTCTAGCATTATTCTTATTAAGAGCCTAATCAAATAACCCACTAAACAAACTTGAACCACTGATGATAATTCAACAAACAAAGACTTTACCTTTTCTGCTCTGCTGCTTGAAGCTTAGCTTCCAGACGTTGTCCGGGGTCTTCTTCATGAGATGAAGACCGGGAGGGGCTTCTCGGCTTTGCTCTTGCCTTACTTGACAACTTCTCATAGAATTGCTGCACTCAAAAAGCCAGAAGAGCATCAGAGATAAATTCAGATGGGTGTTGAGGAAACCTTTAATTATAAAACTAAAAATGTATTGTCAAACATAACTACAAAGAAAAGAATTGAAGAAAAATTCTCAACAGAACCTGACTAAAAAGTAAAGTGCAAAAGGAAGTTACCATGATGCAAATTAATAAAAAACAAGAGAAAAAGTGAAAAAACAGCACGACAAAATATCATTAAAAAATATTGAGAGATATATTCTTCATTAAGGATCCGTGAAAGAAGAAAAACTCAAATACTGAAAAATAAATATTCAAAAAGAAGGGGAAATTCCCACCAACCCTAACCTCACCTAACACAAGAAATATTTACATTCAGAAAAAGGTTTCAAAATACTTAAAAAGGGCGAAAAATAAACCAAAAGAGAAGAGAACTAGATGGATGAAAGATCTTCCAATTGAAATTAATCATTAAGATCTTTCATTGCTCATAGACCAGAACCATAGACTCCTCAAGTTTGTCGGAAAAAAGATGCCAAAAGTTAAAAGAAAACTTAGCAGGTAAGGGAAGAACTATAATTAACCTTCTTTTTTTTTTTTTTTTTTTTTTGTCGGAAAAAAAAGATGCCAAAAGTTTTAAAAGAAAACTTAGAGGTAAGGAAGAACCTATAATTAAACCTTCTTTTTTTTTTTTTTTCGTCTGGGTTTGCAGATAATTTAACGGAACCCCATGTGGAAAATACTCAAATAATTTCATCACAATTAACCAGAGGGAATTTTTTTTTTTTTTTTTTTCGTCTGGGTTTCAGATAATTTAACGGAACCCAATGGGAAATACTAAAATTTCATCACAATTAACCCAGAAAAAGCGAAAATACTTCTATAACACCAAACGGAAATACAAAAAAGAGAGCTTTCGAGATTTCTGACGACGGAGAAGAGAAAAATTAAGTAAAGAACATTTCTTTTTTAATTAATAATTTTTAGGGGAAAAGAACTTAACTAAGCAACTAGTTAAGCTGTGAAGTCAAAATTTAAAATTTTCTCAAGTAATTATTATTATTATTATTATTATATACTTAAAAAAGATATATTATCGTCCCTTCTCCCAATAATTTGTCAACCAACAAACAAACTCACTGACTTTAAAAATCCTCAAAGAATCGATCACAAGAATATAATCCTAAAAGAAAAGAATTAAACTAAAAGAACCGAAAATTTTCATAATTAACCTGTCTACGAAGATCGGCATGTCTAAGTTTAGCTTCGATTTCTTCCACAGTACTTGGAGTCTTAGCCTCAAACAGTCGTTTTCGAAGCCTTCTAGGAATTCTTGGCTGAGAAGTAAACGAAACCGGAAAATCAAGCGCTACCGGAACCCTTCTCGTCTCCGGCGACGACAATTCCACTCCGGTAGCCATAATTAATTCAATTCAAACAATCACTCCCTCTCTAACCACGCATAGACAGATAGAAAGAAATGAATATCAAATTTTCTGATGGTTCTGATTTTAAATTCAAAATGAAGTAAAAGCGAAGAGAAATACAGAGAGCGTTAATGTATATAACGCTTTTTAGAAGGGAAAGGTCGCGTCGACTCTGCTTTTTCTTCTTATTGTTTTCGAAGCTCCGTGTTGTGATGAGCAAGAGAGTTTGGTTCAGGTTCGCTCTGGGTCTGTTTTTTAGGTTCGGTTTTTATTGAAGAGTAAGTAATGAAGACGTGTTTGGGTTGTGTTGGTATCTCTTATCCGTGTCTTTGCCACATCAGAATTCCAACGGACACTTTACTCTCCCTCCCCGTCCATAGTTACGGCTTTCGGCTCCACCTGCTTCTTTTGACTAAATTGCCCTTGCTTCTTTTTTTCTTTTTTAATTGATTTAATGATTTTTTTTTTACTCTTAAATTTAATCTTATTACAATTGTAATTTTTTTATATATTGCAGTTCAATTTAATATTTTAGTTCTAATTCAAATTTAGGTCTACAATTGAAAATAAATACTAAAATAGAAGTATTATTTTTCTTAATTATGAAATTAAGATAATTATTGTTTAGTTGTCTTGTAAACAATATTCAAAATTATACAGTTAATAAATCTAAAAAAAAACATTTAAGTTATAATTCATTTTTGTAAAAATAATTATTTTTATTATAATTGGAGTCATTATAAGTACTAGATCAAAATTTTCTCTTTTTTTCTCGTAAGTTTTGTTTAAGTTAAAAGTCTGTTAATGACTTTTTTAAAGATACCCACTAAAAAAATTAATTTTGAAATATTAAAAATTATTATCAGGTCATACGTGCACTCATCACTAGCTATGTCTTATTGTGCCAAATGTTAAATATTTGATTAGTAGGGAGTGTGTAATTTGAAAAATTAAAAAAAATGTTATTTATGTTCACCCAAAAGGTCTATTTGCTTTCATGGCAATTGCTTCAATTGAAAACCTATTCTAGAAAGTTGGTGATTTTACCTTTTTTTCCTTCTAACTTATTCCTTTGGGCAATTTTGACAATCTCATTGTAATTAAATACACAGAAACATCTCATTAGCATCAAGTCTTTTCCTAGTTGTAATCATTTAGACTATACTCAAATTGGAACAACCAAAGAAGCTTAGGGGAAAAAAAAAAAAGAAATGTGCTAAAGATAGAAAAGAAATCTTATTTATTCTATAAATATATTAAGATATCTTATTACTTTGATTTTGTTGCTACAAATTTACCTTATTAGTATAACAAGGACAATTAATAGCTAAATATGTTTTTTTTTTTTTCATAAAATTTAAATTTATATTCTCAATAATAATAATAATAATAAAACATGTCATGTGTTTAACAACTAATGTCACCTTCCACATTAAACTTACTAGTCAAGGATATGAACCTTCAATTTTAAAAAACAATAACATAAATGTGTCTTTGAAGGGTTTTATTTTCCCAATTACACATATTAAAAGTCTAGTCTATATTATATATTATACTAAAGTTGAAAAGGAATACAACTCCTTACATTATAATCATTCATAATAATTGTTTTATATATTTGGTAAATGGATTCTCAAAGAATGGTGTTCAAACTCAACTCATAATAATATTAAATATTAGGGAAAAAAAAAAAAAGAAATGAAGCAAAGTGTGTTCTTAAAATGAACATATAGTTTATTAGGCAATTGGCTAAGTCATGTTAGATGGCACCTTAATCATTACAATCAATATTCTTTTAGAAAGCAAATATCCAATCAAAGGTAATCAATTAAAAAAAAAAAAGAAATGGGAGACCAAATTGAGAAAGTGTGCCATTGCAAATAATGATTCCAATCTTTCTCACCTTTCTTAATTATGTGAAAAAAAGATTTTAATTTAAAAAAAAAAAAAAGGCTTCATATGTCAAAATATTGAATCATCATTGCATGCATCACCACCACTTCTTTCCCACTTGTATAAATTATTTGAGTCAAACTATGATTTTGGTCTCCCATTGTTTGTTTACTTCCTTGCTTTGTAAAATTGTTGTTTATAAATAACCTCCTTTATTTATAATAGCTGGATTCACTGATTAAAATGCATTAAATTTCATCCCGATGATTTTAAAATTGAATTATGAAATCGGCTCCGTCCGCCAGAAAGGAAAGACATCCTTAGTAGTAAAAACAAAAAAAATTAAGCAACTTCCTTTTGCTTTCTCCTTCAATCTTTCAATTTTCAAGGGAAATCACATGCATATCAAATCACCTTTGTATGTATATGGAGTAATTTAAATAATAATCATACATCCTAAATTTGAGGATCCTTGTAGATGCAAATACATTGTTGATGTCGTTTTTACTCCTACTTCCTCAAAAGAATGTGTTCATTGCCAAAAAACTAAAAAATAACAAAAGTATGTGCCTAACATGCTAATTAGAAAGTTAGGAATGAAGCTTTATATCTAAGCTAAAAGGGCACATGGCTACAAAGTTATTTACACTCTGGGTAGGTTCCATCTTCCATGGTGGTTGGATCAATGCTGTGGTGCAGGCAGAGATTTGGGTGGGGCTGCCTCTTCAAAACATTCAATACAAATAGCAAGTTCGTTGGTTCAACAAATCAATTTTGTATTTGCCTATCACTTATTTTTTCTTTAAAAAGTAATTATTTATTTATTTTATATATATTAACCCGATCCAACCCAATACAGAGCGAGTCTCTAATATATATAATTTTTTATTGGTATATTTTGATAAATTTTTCTATGAGTTTCTAAAAAATAAATTTATTTTGCTGAAAAAAAAAACTTGTACAACGATAGTTTCAACAATGAAAATTACATCCATTATTGCAAAAAAAAAAAAAAAAAAAAAAAGATATTTTGATACAATTTTTCTATTGAGTTGTCTAAAAAATAACATCTATATTTTTGCTGAAAAAAAAAAACTTGTACAACTTATAGTTCAACAATGAAAATACATCCGAATATTCAAAAAAAAAAAAAAAAAAAAAAAACAATCAATCAATCAATTCAATAAAAAAAAAAAAAAAAAAAAAAATCAATCAATCAATCAATATGTAAGTTGTAACTTGTGGAAAACAGGCACGTAACTCTTATTTTCCAATCCTATGGGCTAGGGACTATGGAGGTAGGAATAGAGGATTTATTTTTCAAAATTTGGTTGGTGAAATTGAAAATGTCAACTTTACTTTCATTTAAAGATTTATTGAATATTAGTAGAAACTATTTATTACTATCTCCAACAAGTAAATGAAATCAAATTAGACTTCAGCTTGCCACATACTAAATTTAAATTAAAAAGTCTATTTTACCCATCTTAATTATAATGTTAGATAGGTACATTTTTACTCACTTTCTTTCCTTCCATTTTCAACCTTTGAATCTCATATTGTATGATTTGAAAATCAATGCCATTAATGTGCCTCTAATTGCGATTTGCGTCTTGATGTTGAAATTGTTGGAGATAATTAGAATTAGGATTGAATTAATTAAAAATACGAGGGTAATATCGTCATTCATGTTCGTCATTTATTAGCACCGGCACGTCCGCTTCTGCCACTACGCTTGAGCTTGACGATTACACGTCCTTTAACCGGAATGTGCCAAGTCATCTAACGAGGCGTCTTATTGCAGGGACGAGCAAATTATGGAACTTTGTATGTCACTCGCGAGAGTAAAAAAATGAAAATGTACTCTCGCTCTCCAACACTCACCTGTCCATCAATCTTACTCACCACCGAACTTTAAAGGGCACTCCTAGAACCGTCTGCGCTGGCCACATGTCATTAATTTGGCTGCGGACTTACGTGGTATGCAGTTTAGAAGAATGTAGCCAGTAAAAGCGCGTGTGAATTGACCACGTGTCACGGGCAAAGTAGACGCGGAATCCAAACCATATAAACGGCTGCTGGTCTCAATTCAAAGGGCCCACTGGACCCCTTTGCTTTGAAAAAGTGACCTTTTTTGGGGCAAGCCCGCATGGGCCCAGTACATGAAATGCACGCGTACTTTTTATATAGCCATACAAAAGTATAATTTTTCACATAAATAATAAAATTAAAAATTTGTTTTGTTTGTTAAATCTTGAGAATAAACTTTACTTCTAGTTTATATTTCTTTGTCAGTTTAACATCATTTATTTTGTATTTTCCGAATAAATATATTCTAGTTTGCAAAGGAAAAACAATTTTTAAAATTAAATTCACAATATAAAAGGTGTGACGTTTTTTTTTTTTTTGAAAATAATTACTTATACTGTGCGTATGAAAATTACTCATATACCCACACAAAATAATTGATCGCCATTTAAAAAATATTTTTTTTATTGTTTTTTTTTTTCAAAAGTGAAGGTTAATTAAATATCAAAATCATCTCTATCTTGTTAAATCACGTGTCAATCCATAGTTAAATTCTCTTCTTTATGAGTAGGTGAATTTGTAAGTATCATTATTTGTGAATTTTCCCCTCAAAGAACAACTATAAAAAATTAATCAGATATAATCTGATTAATCTTCTCAACAATGCGAGAATTAGAAAATTTTAAGTTCAAATTTTTTTAACTACAAAAATTTTCACTGACATGGTGAGTTAAAAGAAAAGTTGCCCCTGTTGTACACTCTACCGTGGTATTTCAGACTATTGGTCTTCCGGTGGATAATAACAACCACAAAAAGCAAAAGATAGGACATATTCATCCTCATGTTTAGAATAGACGTCCTGTGTTTGTGCAATCATCATATTGTGCAACTGCACTGAAATTCCCATCCAAGTTACAGAACAGAAGAGTCCTAAAATTTTGAAAATGTGAAAGGATGGCTTTTCCATTTGTTGTCACGATTAAGCAGTCTACACTTTCATTTGTTATATATACAACTTTACTAATCTGATAAGACACAGAGGAAGCAAACAACCAATCAACTTACTATTTTTGAAGGGTATAAACAAATATTAGCTCATGTTTTGGACAAATCATGATTAGGCTACAAAACATAGACAACTATGTCAAATTGTGCTTGAACTGTCTTTGGATGATATGGGTGATGTTTCCAAAAGGTAAATTATATTAACAACCAGCTTGTAAGATCATTAAGAGAACACAGGTTAGAGATAATCTAATATCATCAGCAAATTCAACAATGAATTTCAAGAATAATTAGAGGAAGTAAAAAAGAATTCTTTTCAGTATCAAATCCTCTCCCCAACAGCTAAAATTGCATAGGAACCAATAAACAACCATAAAAAATGAGGCATAATCTAATTAGATGAGCTTCAGTTCAATAGGATGTGTGGTTTTAGTTAAGTACCCAAGTTAAGGTATGCAATGACAGAGAAAGTTACAATATATATATCCAATAAAACAACCATAAAAATATGATCGCATAATCTATTAGATGAGCTCTCCAGTTCAATCAGGATGTGTGGTTTTTAGTTACAGTACCCACAGTTAAGGTTATGCCAATGACAGAGACAATACAATAGATTATTATAATAAATATATATATATAATATAAACACAGCAGTGGTCCATATATATATATATATATAAACAGGCAGCAGTGGTTCCATATAGATATCAGACTCAAAAAACCACAAGCTCTTCGAGGTCAAATGAACTTGTATCTTACATAGCAACGTAGCCTCTCAAATTATGCAATTTGATTGGAAAATGCAAATGCTACCAAGTCTTGACATATATTTTCATATTGAAAAATAAGCATCAATATTACACAAAATAATTCGATCTTGACAAAGTTACCATCTACTTCTGTTTCTTCTTTAACTGTAAAGATGGAGTTGGAGGACCTGCTCTCTTCTTGGCAAATGCACTATTTCTACTTTCCAATTCACCATCACTATCATCATCATTATCATTGCTATTGCGTCCCTCGTTTTTAGTTGGAAGGGACTCCTCAATGCTTTTAGCAGCCTTTCTTTTTCCAGCTTCCAATTTGGCATGCAACTTCCTTTCAACAGGATCATTTAATGGTCCAACTCTGAATTCACGAGCAACTTTCGCGCCAAGTCCAAGCCTACAGAAATATTACAGACAGCTTATAATGACATGACAGAAGAAATAGCGGAGATTAAGAAATAACAATACGAACCTGTTAGGTCGACCCTCTGGTTCTACTTCTTTTTTCTCATCCTCTACAGAATTGCTCATGTTATTAACCCATTGTTCAGCCTTCCATTGGCAATAAGAAGCATAAAAAAGGGTAAGAATTACAAATAAATGAAACAAATTACATATAATGAACGGGTTCAATGTATGTCTGATTTACCAATTTCAAAGCCTTATCCAATCTAACAATTTGAGGCGGCCCAGATTTTTTCTGCGTCTCTGTACTCATTGCCACTTGTTTTTACTGCGCAAAAACACCAAAAGTTTCTCACAGACATTTTATCAAACACGTGGTATTCAAGCCATGTTGCAAAAGATAAAAAGCACGCTAGTGTGACAATACCTTGTGCGTTTAAGAGAAGCTGGACCTTCTTTTGTTTATTTTATGTTTGTGAGGCCCAAGAGTAGTCTAAGGCCTTATATTCGAGAAAACCAATAATAAAAATTCCATCTCGTGTTTCTTCCCGTCGTGCTCTGTTGCTCTGCCTTCGTTTCTTGAGCAAGCTGTAGGGTTGGGCGGGTGTTTATTGTTTCTATGCAACCGTCTATGTTTCGTTACTGCTACTGCAAGCTCTTCAAGCCCTCTTGTCGCTGTTTCTGCTGTTGCTACTGTTGCTCGAATTCTTAATCCCTGAAAAAAAAAGGGTTGACCTACATATATATACATCTCGTTATATTTATTTACTCTGCTAATGGAATCGGACCTTTCCCTAGGGCTTGTAGCGAGTACGACGCCGTCTCAACGCACTCGAATCGCCGACGATTCCATCTCTCTCCAGCTTGACTGTAGCCTCCGCGACCCTAATCTTCCGATCCCACCAGTTCCGCTTCAATTACTAGAGCCATTACTACAGCATAATAATCAACATGATCAGCGTAGTCTTCGAAATGGTAGTGTAGATAGACAAAACGATGAGGATAACAAGAAGGACAAAGAAGCAGACGAGAGAGAAGTTCGAATCTTAGGTATCTGCTTGAAACGGAGGAGAGATGACGAATCATCGTCGAATAGCTCGAAAAAGGCAGCAGCTTGTGGTGAATTGGAGCTTGAAGAGAGGAGAAATTCGGTTAAATCATGGGGAAACCAGTCAATTTCTACGGCGGATCCTGAGATATCTGAGATAATGGATAAGGAGAAAGATAGACAATTTAAAGGAATTGAATTGATAGCATCTGAGAATTTTGTTTGTAGAGCAGTAATGGAAGCATTAGGAAGTCATTTAACAAATAAATATTCAGAAGGAGTACCCGGGTCGAGATACTATGGTGGGAATCAATACATTGATGAAATAGAAATCTTGTGTTGGAAACGAGCGTTGGATGCTTTTGGTTTGGATTCTGAGAGTTGGGGTGTCAATGTACAGCCATATTCATGTACTTCTGCGAACTTCGCAGTTTATACTGGTTTGTTGTTGCCTGGTGATAGGATTATGGGTTTGGATAATCCATCTGGAGGGAATACCAGTCATGGGTATTATACGCCTAGTGGAAGAAAAGTGTCGGGTGCCTCCATTTTTTTTGAGAGTTTGCCATATAAGGTGAATCCGCAAAGTGGCTATATTGATTTTGATAAGTTGGAGGAGAGGGCGCTTGATTTTAGGCCAAAAATGCTTATTTGTGGTGGGAGTTCATATCCAAGGGAATGGGATTATGCTAGGTTTAGGCAGATCGCTGATAGGTGTGGTGCTGTACTTATGTGTGATATGGCTCAGATTTGTGGTCTTGTTGCTGCTAAGGTGCTCATTGACATACCCTACTCTTTGTTTGTCTATTTGTATTTTGATAACTTTGTTTCTTTGCATTGCGATTTGTGTTGATTCTGTTTTTGTTTACCGTAAATTCTGCTTTGACGTTAGTCGGGGGCCTGACATTTAAATAAGAAATGTTTTGCCTCTGATACATTATATTACTTGGGATGCTATTCAAACTTGATTGTGTAGCTTACTAGATATTAGTGATGAAGCTTGGCACACATTTTCAGTTTTCCATTTTTGTAGTTGGTATGGAACTGACAATGTATGTGCTTGAGTAATAAGGCAGCAAATATCGCATTTAGTAGTGTTCAATAAATCCAACAAAAAGATGAGATGAAGCGGTGAAGAACTTGCAAATTGATCAAAATGCAATCAACCAAATTAAGTAGACAAGATTAAGTGAAGAAACATCCTTCCTTTTTGATATCTGCAAATGAGCAACGCAGGCCTCCTTTCATTTTCCTTCTGATCGTTGCCTAGATAATAATCATAAGCAAAGTTGAAGTAATAATCAAATAAGAGTTCAGTGAAATGTAACTATAGCAATATAGCAACCTTACTTTTGAGGGCCAGTAGATGGAAGACTGATGAGACACTTCTATATTTATACTTGCATCACATCATAAAATTTTGAAGTGTCATGTCCTTCAGATGCTCTGCCACTTCTCTCAATGGTAAAGAAAGTTGACCTGATGGGCTTTGGAACTCATGCTTGGCAAGTCTTTTTATCTTGCAGCCCTTTTCTAGAAAATTTTTTATGGTCAGTGTTCTATTGCTTTAGTGGAGGACGCAAGCATTGATGAATGACTGCTCTGTGTTCTTAATGCCACTAATTTGGCATATATTGAACATTGATAGAGTATTTATAATACTTTCACCATTGTCATAGGCTGGCATTTTGTCCTTTTGCTAAAATATCTCCGATTGACATACCTGTTAATGAATTGACGCATAGCATTTCAACCTGTTAGTGAATTGATGCCTTTAGCTAGAGAGGTCTCTCCAGTGCGAATTAAAGGGTGCTTCACATGCAAATTCATGTCTTCTGTTATCTCAGTTTAAGATAGTTGAATTGAATCTTGTTAAATTTCATATGATGTCACGAGATATATCCAATTGACACACCTGTTAATAAAAAGAGGAAATAAAGTATATCCAATTGACATTTCTGGTTTTTGTTTATACAGGAATGTGTTAACCCCTTTGATTACTGTGACATTGTTACCTCAACAACTCATAAAAGTCTTCGAGGTCCTAGGGGAGGTATAATTTTTTATAGGAAGGGTGCAAAGCCAAGGAAAAGGGGACTGCTTACCGGTCAAGGAGATGACAGTGATCAGTATGATTTTGAGGAAAAGATAAACTTTGCAGTCTTTCCATCATTGCAAGGTGGACCACATAATAACCACATTGCTGCTCTTGCCGTAGCGTTAAAACAAGTGGCTACTCCTGAGTACAAGGTATACATGCAACAGGTGAAGAAAAATGCTCAGGCTTTAGCATGTGCATTGTTGAGAAGAAAATGTAGGCTTGTAACTGGAGGAACAGACAACCATTTGTTACTTTGGGATCTGAGGCATCTGGGATTAACAGGTATGTTGCTGTTATATATCTCTGTTCATGAGATAATCTCTTTTTTCTTGATGATTTTTATTTGTCTATACTTGGTATTTGTTTTTACTTTGTGTATGATCTAAATTATGTCTCTCGAAACCATTTCAATTGGGTCCATTATGAAATTAAACATATGAAACCATGATGCTGTTTGGGACTGACAACTAGCTGTACTCTTTCAAGTACAAGCCGCCTTCCCCGCTCTTGCTCTTTCTCTCTCTTTCCTTTGTGATTCCAGGATGCAACTCAACTTAATTATTCCAATTAGTTCATGAACAATATTCCGTTATCAGCTCTACCCAGGGCCATTTTTTGATTTCAAATGAACTAATTTCTTATTAACTCAAGTTATCTTTGTGCTTTTGATTTCCCATTCAATGGCATATTGTTAAACTATGGTAAATGACCTTCCATTCCTTCAATAGATGCCACCACATGTTCGTTATAACCAAACATTTTCATGTATGTTGTATTATGACATATCCATCCTCAAACTCTCATTTAGCTGCTCTCTCATGGACATGTTATTTCTTTATTGACCGGCATTTTGTAGTGTGAAGTGCAGCTGTTAGTATCTCCAATCTACAGAATAAGGATACGTTTGGCGCCCATGCAACTGTGCTTTCTTTCTTTCATTGTTATCACTTGACCTCTACCTATGGGCATTCTCTTATTTTACTTTATTGCTTGCTGATTACATTGGTTATAATATTATTCTGACATGAAATTTTACTTCTTTTTTTTCTCATTGTTCTGCATCCATGTGAATGCTCTCTGCAGTGGGACCTATCTTATTGCAGCCTATTGTTTTTACATAAAATGTAGTTTCTCTTCTTTAAACATTTTTTTTCTTTTCTTTTTCAGGCAAAACTTATGAGAAAGTCTGTGAGTTGTGTCACATCACTGTAAATAAAATTGCAATTTTTGGTGATAATGGCACTATTACTCCTGCAGGAGTAAGGATTGGTAAGTGAAGGTCTTGTTGAACATTGTTCCTGTATCTTGTGAATTTTAACTTCACAGATTTCCATGTTTATCATCCCAGGTACCCCGGCCATGACGTCAAGAGGTTGCCTAGAATCTGATTTTGAGACAATTGCTGAATTTCTTCTAAGAGCTGCTCATATTGCGAGTATAGTGCAGCGTGAGCGTGGGAAAGTTTCCCTAAAGAGTCTGCAGAGCAACAAGGACATTTTGGAGCTTCGGAGTCGGGTCGAAACTTTCGCAGCTCAGTATGCAATGCCAGGTTTTGACTTGTGAGGTGGGTTTCTGGAGAGCAATTTTAAAAAACCCATACCTCCCGGCATTCTGCACTTTGGAACCATATTACAAAATGCATATCAGTTGGTTGCCAGTATGCTCTGAGTTGGCCTCTAATATGAAGGCAGTTTTAAGCTTGAGTGTTTCAAGTTTCCAATCTTTGCCAGCTGAAGCTGTCACAAGACTCGCAACCTAGGGGTTTTGCTGTCAGTTCATGGATGATGAGAGGATCTTTATAGTATTAACCCTCTTCTCCTCTTTCAGTCAAGCAGTGTTGTTCTGGTTTTTTGGTCAATGGTGGTGGCACCCCCTATGATGTGCTGTTTTCTCAGAGAATTTGATACACAAGATCTTCTCTGAGCGGAGAGCTATATCTATCTATATACTCTGGCAGCCCTTCTAAAGATTTTTTGGCATAGTGTGTAGAGAAGCTGAAGATTACATTGGCCGATTGATTAACATTATACAGTCTTGTTCATTTTTTTTGACAGAGCCTATACATATTACATTTTTCGTTTTATCTTTAATATGTTGGGAACTGAAGCCCTGAATTCTTTTAACTATTGGTTATAGCAATCACAATATGAGGCTTTTGCGTTGTAAATTTTTTTAACATTCCTCATTCAATTCAATTTCTTAGTCTCTTGGACACATTCGATTGTGATATAATGCATAGGGATGCATGGGGTAACCTCTCTGTGTCTTTTAAGTATTAATTTCTGAATACTCAATAAATAAATAAATATTAATTTGTGGATACACAGAGAGGAAGATTGATTCAAATAGCCTTCACATAACTTGATAAGACGTGCGTGGCTTGCATTACCAAACATATAATCAACTGCACTGCACATATTTATTTATTATGCAAGAGTGTCAAAATCAAATCTTTTTTGGTCAAACTCCAAAATCTGAATTGCATTTGTTCGAAAAGGAGAGAAAAGAAAATAATAATAAAAAAAATAGTTTAACGTTAAAAAGTTCGATTCATTCATATGTTTTTTTATTTTTAATTTATAAAGATTTTAGTTTATGGGCCTAAAAGAAAAGTTGTGCCTATTCTTTTTTTCCATCGATATTTTTCTCATCGTTCCCAATCAAAATTTTTATTTTTATTTTCTTTTAATTTGTAAAGGAGTAAAGACTCAAAACTTATTTTGATTTTACCGTTTGAAAAGAACCTAAATATCCAAACGTCAGGATATTTTGAGTTTTTGACATTTACTCTTTATTAAATTTAATATATATATATATATTTTTAAAATTAAGATATTTTCACGCAAAGTAACAAGAATGTTGGTAATCACTAATTTTATACCATAATAAAAAATTTAAAAAGTTTTATCATGTCATAAGCTATTTATTATTAGAATTTTATAGCCGATCTCGACTAGTTTGAGATTAAAATTTAATATTTTTTTTAGAGTAAAATTTAATATTATTATTGTTCCATGTTTTATTATTCAAATTTTTAAGGTTAATGCTTAAAACATTAATTAGAAGGATGATAGTAAGACAAAGAAAGTTAGAAAATGAATTGAAACAGAGGAATCAAAAGGAAAAGGAACCATGTCAGGGTTTTGATGCTAGACAGAGCCTATGAGGAATTTTCATCATCAAGAACAGCAACTTTGCACCATAGCTTTCTTTCAACTCAAAATGAAACAAGAATCAAACAAAAACTCTCTCTCTACTGAGAGATATATATGCTTTTTGAATTTTAAAGAAAGAAAAGCAAACTTAGGAATCTCTCTATTAATTTCTTCTTTCTCTCTCTCTCTCTTGTTGTCCTTTCCTTCTCCTTTTCCATCATTGTTCCACAACTGAAATGATTAATCATTTACTATCACAACTCTAAAAGAATCTCTATTGAAGTGCAAAAGATATGCAGGGGACATTCCATAATTGCAAAACCCACAATTTTTCTCCTCTTGAGGTCTAAAAACCAGTTGTAAAAATCCACAAAGAAAAAAAAAAAAAATTCCCATATTCACTTTAGCATCTCAAATTTATTCAGTAAAATACTTTCTTACATTCAGTATATATACATTATTCATACAATAATCAATAATTTATTATCAAATAAAATTTTATCGCATTTTGTTACTGTTTTATAATATTTTTTCCATGAAAACACCCATATTTTTATTTGACTTTAATTATCGTTATTAAATTTACAGGGTATAGATACCTAACGTAGGTAAGTTTATTCTGAATAATAGAACCATGTGCCTTTTATTAAAAAAATAAAATAAGTGTACAATGATATATTCATTTTGAGAGCTAGTGAAATTTTTTTTTTAAAACTTATTAGTTGTGTTGAATTAGGGTTCTGAGGACCCTAGAACACATAACTCAACTAGCCATAGAAACTTTCTTCAAGAAGGACTAGAGATTTTGATAATTAAAGATATTTGTTTGTGGGGGAATAAAGTTAATGATGAAAAATGGAAAACCAAGAAAATTTGATAGAGTCAAATTCTTTGATATATAAAAAAGGCCATAGGATGAAGGGTAGGGTTGTATATATTTTTTTGAACTTTGATGAAATGGGAAACCGGCAGCTTTGTTTGACAAGGTGAAAATGATGGCAAAAAACAAAAAAAAAAAGGAAAGATCTGACCCACTAATTAAAATAGAAAGAAGATTTTGCTTTATAGCTAATTGCAATTGATGAAGGTTTGTCAATCTGATTTCATTTTCTGGTTGTCTTGTTGGAGGGTAGCATAATGCTCCTTTTCTGGTTTAATCATTCATTTTTTTTTTTTTTTAACTTTTGAAATCAGAAGGATCTGCTAGCTGTTCGTTTTTGTGTTTGTGTGAAGTTGAAACCTTAATTATAATGTTCTATCAAAATCCTTAATTTGGAGATAGCATCATTTACCCTAATTACCTATTCTTATTTTAATAAAATCTTTATGTTTGCATTCGTCTTAGTGACAGCAGGTTTTAAATTTATGATTTTGGATATAAAGTTTGTTTTTTCTTTTTGAAAGGTCATATAAAATTTGTTTTGAAATACAATACATTATTATTATTATTTTTTATTTTAGATTATAGACCTTTTCTTTTCTTTAATTTTTAATATAAAAATTAATTTTATTTCGTTATCTGGAAAATATTATTATTGAAGCATGGTAGACTCTGATATCACCAACCCTAATTGCATATTTAAAAATTAACTCAAAAGGCGGAGAATTATCCAAATCAAATATTTTGAATAATAACCTTTTCTCGAACAAACGTAGATAATAATAGAGATGTTCTCTCTTCTAAGTGTATTTCATTTAGTACCATCGTATGTTTGAGGAAATGAATTTCATATCTAAATTGTGGACATGACAAATTGGTGAGTGTATTTTGATTCTCTCAACACTTAAAATATTCTTAAATTAATTTATATTTCTGTTCAGATAAATATATTCGTACCAACTTAATTATATTTATTAGAATTAGATTTAATTTCTTCTTAGAGAGGCTAATATGGGTGGCAGACAAGATAGATAACATGGCAATTCATACGAGATACCAGAATTTGCAGCAGCCTCGAAAGTTAGTTCTGTCATCTTCTACGATTTGATTTTCAGGGCATTCATGGCCGAGAATGGTACCTACCTTCTTCAGGATAGTTGTTTTGTTTTCTTTTTTTGGGTTTTCTATCCTCTTTTGCATCTAAAAAAAAAAAAAGATTAAATATTTAAATGTTACTATTGTATTTAGCAAAGTCTTTTTTTTTTAATACTTTCACAAGATGTTCAGGCACGGATCTATTTTTGCTGTTCCCAGTAGATTCGACTAATTCTCGTTCACTTTTAAAGACAAAGAGATTAGCCTGAACAGAATTTGCGCTGCGAAAGGTTTGGTCATAATGATCAACTCTGCAATTACTCTTTGACACTGAGCTACCCAAATATATCAAGATTTTACAAAGGTCCTTTTTTCTTCCACCAAATAATCAAATCTTGTTAATAAAATGGAGAATTAATCCACTTTTATCTAACTATTACATATAATTTTTTTTTATACTTCACTGATCATACATATGCATTAATAAAATTAAAATAATAGAATAATATATAATTTATATATCTTCTACAAAGAGGAAATGAAGACATGGGCTGCCACTATGTTGCCATAAGGTTATGACCTTTTTCCACCCTCATAATTTCCAAGAAGCAATCACTCTGTGTATGAAGAAAAGCTTGTTGGAGAAAAATGAAAGGCAAAATAATTAAAGAAAATAGAATAATTAATAATTAGTTTTGAAATGGCTAAATCAGTCAAGATTCTAAAGCAGCACTTTTAAGTACTTGCGGCTGTAAAACCAATCGATTGCAGTGTACCTCTTTTCAGTTTTCACAACTTCATCGTCTGCTTTAGCTTTTGCCTTCATATTAAGTGGTTTTTCCAAATTTTTGTAAAATAATGTTCACAGTTTATATATAAATTTATTGAATTTTCTTGAATTAACATAACCCAAGTTGTAGCTGAATTCCAGAGATCGTTTATGCTCAAATTCGATTCCTTCCATCTCTCAATTTTTGTTTAATTTGTAATTTCTACCTTTAAGCATGTTTTATCATTGAATTGCTAATAATTCTTGAAGTAAAACACTTGAAGATATGAAAATAACATAGTAGAATTGCATTAATCATGCACAAATAGTCTAAATGAGGCAATTTAATTTAATTCTATCAAATGAAAATAAAAAGGAAGTAGAAAAAAGAAAGTGATGAACATAAATTGCTTCACTAAAAATGCTTATCAACTGCATTTCCTACATCTGCTTGATTTGTTGGGTCTTGTAGGACAAACATGAAGCATCAAAATATTTCCCTTCCTTTCCACAGAAGGTGAGAATCTGTACTTGGAATGAGAAGATCTTGCTTAAAATTGAAGCTACTGGTTATCTCTAATTAAAATAAAATAAATATACATATGCTTCTTGTTTCTTATCTTTGTATTGCAATGTTGCTTTTCTTCAAAGGAAGAAGAATCACATTCTCTTTCTCTCTTCAAAGCATTTTTTTAGGAGGATAAAGATTTGACAAAATTCAAAATATATCTTTCCCAAAAGCATAATCTTAAATGAAATATTTTTAAACAGTAATTGATAATAGATGTTTAGTGCTCTTAATATAAGTTTTTGATTTTTTTTTTTAACATCAGTTCAATCTAAGGATTTGTTCGGTAAAATCAGCTGATTTAGTAGAATTTAACTATTTAATAATTTTTATAAAACACTAAAAGCTAAACATTATACTAGTTAAATTTTACAAAATACTATCTTAACCTTTAAAAACTAATTTAAATGTTATATTATCAAACACTGTATAAAATAACGTTTAGAATTTTAGTTCATAAAAACGCTAAAAGCTAATTAAACATGGCCGCGGAACACAACCTAGATAGTAAATAATAAAATGTCAAATATATATTTTTTTTAAAAAGTTTATAGAAAAGGTAAAATAAAAGAAAATTGAAAAAAGTGGCACTCATGCCATATTAGCTGCTGACTACATTGTCAGCTTCTTTTCACTTTTTCACTAGCTCTCTACCTATGGCTGCACATGTGCAATACTTTTCTATCTTTTTTTTCTTTCATTTTTCTATCTATGAGTGCACATGTCTAAAAGTTTCTTTCTTCCTTCAACTATTTCATCAAAGAAATCATCAAGCTGCCCAATTATGGTCTCAACCCCACATCTTAACAACCCAAAGCAACCCTTCAAGTTGTCAACTTTGTCTTGGATCTCAACTTCTGATTCATACTCCATAATACTCTCTAACTCCACTTTTAACTCTTCCATGGAAATTTTTGCTTGTCTAAACTCATAAAGCATAATTCCTGGCTGCCCACCAATTTGGTCCATCTCATTTGCCACTCTTTCTTGTAATCTTGCCATTGAAACCATAAAAGATGATCCAAAAATTACATGCCCTTCATATCCTCCTTGGCAAAAACTTGTTTCAGGCCAACAATAAACAAGCCCTCCAAATAAAATCATTAGAAGCAATGAACTAACATTTCTCATTGCATAAAGAACACCTCTAAACCCATTATATGCATTTAATTTTGATTCTACTGACACATTCTCATCAAATTGTAATGATAATGCTCTAACTCTTGTTTCCATCAAGCTCTTGTTATCCTCTTCCAACACTAGAATTTCCCTTTGGCAACCCATGATTGCCCTGTACACCTACACAAGAATTACAACATTATAACATATACTACAAAGACAAGAATCTGTTTCTTGGACATAATTTTGTGCAAAATCATTCTTGCACAGAAAACGCTTTCTTGAACATAATTTATATGCAAGAAAGGGTTTCCTGCTTATGTTTTATAAAATAAAAAGGTAACTAATCCATAACTGATTCATTAGGGTTTAGTTGAGGTTAAACTTAGTGATCGGAATTTACCTGGCGCGAAACTTGTGCATTCAAAAGGTGGAATCCATCGAGAGAAGAAGCTATATTAGAACCAGAAGAGTAATAATTTTCCATTCCTGAAACTCCAGATTTGAGAATAAGACAAGCTTCCCATAATCTTGAACTTTCATCCATGTATTCATCTAGCCATTTATCGCCTATAGGAAGATGAAGCCTTTGAACCAAAAGGGTCAATTGGGAATGAAAAGATTGGAGTGAAGAGAGGACTTTTTGCAGGAATTGAATTGACATGAAATTATTAGAAAGAAAACATCGATCAAGATCATCTAGTCCTCGAGTGAGAAAGTTGCAGAAACCATTGACAGTAGTAGTACTATTGGTAGTGGTGGTGGTGCATGAAGGATCCATTATGGACGATGAGAAAAAGATAGGCGGTGAATATAAGGTGATAGAGATTGATATGTATTTATATTGGAGGGTTAAAGAAAAAGAAAAAGCAAGAAATGAAAGAAAGAGAAGTGAAATAGCTTAAAAGCACAGGTTTCTATAGTGAAAACGATTGTTGGGTGCAATTATGTGTGTTTCCTATAGTGTGGAGGGGATGATTGGGAATCTGCTGTTATCATTGTTTAATTGGGAAAAAAAAAAAAAAAAAAAAGGTTGGGTGGGCAATTAATGTGTGTTTCCTATAGTTGGGTGGAGGGGATGATTGGGAATCTGCTGTTATCATGTTTAAATTGGGAAAAAAAAAAAAAAAAAAACAAGAAGAGAGAGAGAGAGAGAGAGAGAGAGAGAGAACAGACAGACAGATAGGACAGAGAGCTTCAAAATTATGAATCATGAAATCTCAAGAACTCCCTCAAATTTTCTTCAATTTTCTAACCGAGGTACTTTAACTTTCGCAGACTCCTATATATATATGTGGTGTGTGTGTGTGATATATATAATATATATATATATATAATTATATATATATAATCATTGAACGTTATATGACAATATTGAGAACTCTTTATTCTATGCATGTTAGATTATGTTTCTTGGGCTGTAAAAAGTTTGACTACTTTGACTGAGATATATGAAAGTATATGAACAATATTGAGAAGCTCTTTATTCTATGCCATGTTAGATTATGTTTCTTGGGCTGTAAAAGTTTGACTACTTTGACTGAGATTCTTCTTTTTCTTGTTCTTGTTCTTCTTCCCATTCTTCAATTTTGATTTGGTTCTCCTTTTGAATTGAGTGCTCTTTAGGTTCTTTACACCTCTTCTAAACTGGGTCTTCTAGGGTTTGTTTTTTTTTTTTTTGTTTGTTTTCTTTAAATTAAATTATTAATATTAAAATTCCTGTATAGATATGTATTCCATTTTGTTTATATTTCTTTAAACTGAAATGGGTAATGGGGTTAAATTTATGTTTACAATGTAGATTCTTTCACTTTTGGACACAACATTCTATTTAAGGCATTGAATTTAATCATGTATGGTTCTCTTGGAATCGAATATTATAATGCTATACTCAGATTTTTTTTTTTTGTACCTATTGATTCTGGACAATATATATGATAGGTCACCTCAGAAATGGACCATGCCCCAGAAAGCCTAAATGAAATATTCTTTCAATAGGCAACAGAGGCTTTCTTTTTTTTTTTTTTTATAACTTTCCTTAGGTATTTTTATATTTCTATACTTTAATTGGCATATTATAGAGATTTAACACTTGGCGCTTGTATTTTTCCAGCCATGTGCAATCAATATAATACATAGGACAAAGTTAATTAATTTTAATTAAATCAACATCCATGAACTATCCATATGAAAAAAACCTAAAGATAATGTGGGGATTGTTGATTTATTTTTTATAATATTCACATTCTCTTGATTTTATATTTTTTTGGCATTTTATAATATAAAAACCTAATTTCTAACATTTGTTAAGTTAAAAAAAAAAAGAGTGCATGCTCATGACAAGTACTATTCCAAAGCCTGAAATTTCCCTTATATATAAATGCAAACCCACCATGGATGGGTTTATATTAAAAAAAACAAAAAAAAAAGGAAAAATTAAAAAAGCCAGTATACATGTATGCCTCTATTTATTATAGTGGGATGCAAGAAATTGAATAAGAAAAAATATAGTTGGGTGCAAGAAATCTCATCATTTGTGTGAGTATTGAAGCAGGAATCAGATAAAGATTTAAGGAAATCTTTACAAGCCAAATGGGATTTCTGATGCCCCCCATAAAAGAAAGATTAGAATCTCAATCAAACCAAAAATGCTAATTCTAAAAAAAAAAAAAAATATGGTGTCCCAATAAGCAATAAACACCCACATCCAACCAACAACAGAAAAAAAAAAAAAATCCATTCCATTAATTAAGTTGAGGTCCTGAATCCACAAATTGTGGTCTAGTCCCTTGTACTGTACATATATCATAACTTGACATGACAGCACTCAACTTTCTTTTCATTTGATGGATTCTGAAATTGTATGGAATTTGCATATTCTATGATTTTATCTTATCAGTTCTTGATTTGACCAATAGCATATATATTTTTCTTGGGCATTGATTGCCTATGGATTTCTTTTGAATAGAAAGGCTGAACGAAGTTTCATTCCTTCCATCCAACCCTTTCAATAAAATATACTCTCAAAAATTAAATTTGTGTTCTCACTCACCCTTCGGGAATTGAATAGCTTATCACGGTAATCAACACGTTATTGGTAATTTATATACAAATTTTTCCCTTTTTAACAAAGAAAGATGAATGAGAAAACAAAAACATTGTTGCATACTGTGGGAAAAAAAAGAAGGTTACATTCCATTGATTAATTATGTGAGATTAGTATGCACTTTTTAGAAAAGTGTATGTAATGCTTGTGCATTACAAATTGCTTAACATATAGATTTAAACTCATTAATAACCTTTGGTTACATAAAGGAGTTTTGATCTTCAACTATGAAAAGCTTATCATTGTCTCTAATCACTTCAATAGAGTCAATTTCTGAACCTTCTTCATCTGTTATCATTGCGTTTCTTGCATCAAATCCAAACTTTTTACCTATAAAACAGTGAAACCAATATTTGAATTAATGTATGGAATGTACCCTTCAGAAAATCAAAAATCCAAAATTTCATGAATGAAAATTTTTATGTTCAACAAAGATTAATGTACCTGCAATGTTTTTCAGCTCTTCCATTGAACTTGGCAATCTGATTAATCTACCAGATTCTCTGCTGCAATTTTGTTTCCTAATCAAAGGATGGCCCCTATATATACTCACTCTTGTACAACTTGATTTTCCATGTTCTTCCTCTTCTTTCTTCTTTAAAAGCAATCGTTCGTTAGATAAATCATCTGGTACTGTAATATGGTGTCCGATCTCTCTCTTTTGCAGCATTTCATTCAATGTTGTCGAATTAAAGTCTTGTGTGTTTGCTGCAGTGACATCTGCACCATTCATCACTAATAAATCTACCATGTCTATGTTATTTTCTGCCACAGCTATTTGAATTGCTGTTTTTCCTTGGCGGTCCTTGGAATCGACATTTAGTCCTTGTTTTAAAAGTTTTTTCATCATTGTTAAATCATTTCGTCTTGCAGCAGTGCATAAAAGATCACCAGCAGTATGTGGATCAGAAATGCTTGCAAAGTGAAAAAGGATTCTAAATATGGATTGGTGATTTGTAGATAGAGCTTCCCATAAAGCAGTGTTACCATTAACATCTGTGATATGAAATACATTAGATAGATAGTTTTCAGGAAGAACAAATAATGTTAATTAGGCATTCACAATAGTTAAAGAGATTTAGGGTTATGAAATTAGGAATTGCGTGTCACCTTTCAGGTGTATGTTGCATCCATGCCTGAGAAGTACTAATACACACTCTTCATGCCCTTTTGATGCTGCAATGTGCTGGTGCATCATAAATGTATTAATAACTCACTACAATGAATATGAATTTAACAATATTGATTTAACATCATTTAACAATTTATTTTAAAAATAATGATTAAATTCTGAGTATTAATGTGATTAGATAGGAGCATACCAATGGGGTTCTGCCCTTAGAGTCTCCATTATCAGGATCCAACTTTGCCTTAAGAAGTTCTTCAAGAAAAGCAGCATTGCCTGTACTGGCTACAGTCAACAAATTGATAGCCATATTTGGATCCTCTTCTTCTCCACCCTCAGCCAGAAACTCAGCAATCTTCAAATCTTTAAGCTTTTTGTGATGCTGCAATGCAAAATATTAAAGTCAAACCTCAGAGAATGAAAAATTAGAGAAGACAGTTCCATAAATTGACATTTAAATTTACCTGAAGGAAGTTCTTTATTATAGCAACATAGTCTTCTTGTTTAGTCTGCATACTTTCTATCAGAACTCTTGTTTTGAGTCTCAGGAGTTGTGAAAGTGTTTTTGTTCGAAATGTAAAGCTTTGAGGCCTGCAACAAAGTGCCCCAACTTCTCCAAACATGTCCATAGAATGCAGAGTCCCAACTACTCTCTCCTTTTCAAGATCAGAGTCAATGATTTCTACTTCTCCAGATACAATTATGTAAACATCCTCTGGCGCTTCATTTTGCATAACAACATCTTCTCTTGGTGGAATGTACTCAGCTTTCATCTCAGCGACCTAATTATACTTTGATCATTCTGTTAGATTTTGAAACAATTTCATTCTTTTCCTCTCATCTAATAGTCCAGCAATTTTGCAAAGATTTGAACTTTAATTATGCAAACTTCTTTTCTTAAGGAAGTCAAAATTTTCAAACAAGGAGTCGTATAGTAAGGTACTAAGGTTTATAAAAAAACACATACAATGTTGATTTCCTGCACTTTAGGCACTAAGAAATGATTAAGTACAACTATTAATCTGAGCATAAAACGCCAAATTCTCAACATTTTTCATGATTAATTGGGTTCCAATTGGAGTTTGAAGTTGCAATTTCCAGGTCTTGGAAATAAGTTAACAGTAGTAGTACTAAAGCAAATTTCATTCATTTCTTTGTAGATCTTTGGTTTGAACATTATTTTTCTTCAGTAAGTATATTGAACGGGGAAAAGAAAAGAATATTATAGGTCTTACCAGGAGCAGGAGTATTTCTCTCGAGACACCATTGAAAAGATAGACCTTTTCAACTGTTGGCAAAAACAAATGGTGGCAGATACTTTTGCAGATGGTTTTCGGTAATTGTTCAATCAAATGATTCTGGTTCAAGCTCTCAGCTTTAAATCTCAAACACATATAAGCCAAAATCTGATCTTTTAATCTTGGAGGTAAATGGTTTCTGCACACGAAATTTGATGCTGCTTCAATGCTATTCCTCTGCAACATCAATTAACAAACTTTTCAATCAAAATCATTACCATATAACTTTCACTTTAACTAGAACATACAAAACCTCAATGATAAAAGAAACTAACAAAAAAAAAGTACGTACAAATTCCATAGTACGGCGAGTTCCTTCAACAACAAGATTAGTCATATTACCAATCAAATAAGCAGTCAGGCCAAGATTGAAGAGCATGTAGAAGATAATGAAGATCATTTCCATGGTGTTAACAGCATGGAGATCACCATAACCAACTGTGGTCATGGTGGTTATAGACCAATATAAAGCTGAAATATATCTAATCCAAAGACTTGTCTCTCTGAAATTTGGGATCACAGCACCTATCCATGTCTTCCCTTGGTGTGGATATCTATCAGCTAACAAGTAGTACAAGCATCCAGCACAATGCACTAGAAACAGTGTCACCTATACACATCAAAATTCCATTTACAAGTGATCTTTATCAGCAGCCAACAACTACAGTAATTAGAGGTGTAAATGAGCCGAGCCGAACTTCAACCTGTGAGGCTCGGCTCGATAGAATTTAACTCAGATTAAAACAGCTTGAAAATTTTAAGCTGGAGCTCGATTTGAGCATCAGTTCAACTAAAAAAAAATTTTGAGCCGATCTCGATTAAGCCTGAAATATATATAAAAGCTCGATATAATTCAATAAGTTTTCAAGCTAATATCATTAGGCTATTGATTCGAGCCAACCTTTTTGAACCTTTTTAGAGCCCCTACCAGCAATAATTTTTTTTTTCCCATTTTAAAATAAAATTACTAAGAATATAAAAAGATAAATTTATTTGTATGGGTATGTATTTACTTACAAATAGTAGTCTGATACATCTGATCCAGAAATAGCTGAATCTGATATCCTTCTCCAACCTGCAAAAAAAAAAAAAAAAAAAAAAAAGTCTGATACATCTGAATCCAGAAATAGCTGAAAATCTGATATTTCTCCAACCTGCAAAAAAAAAAAAAAAAAAAAAAAGACATTAAGGTAATATATTAAAAAAAAAAAAAAAAAAAAAAAAAAGACATTAAGGTAATATATTATCTAGATTTTGGGCTAAGTGTCCTAATAGTTGGGTAAAGAAAAGCCACATACCTCGTGAAAAGCTGCTTAACCCGCCTGAGACGCCAAAATCTAAGGATTCCCAACAGGGAGTAAGAGAGACCCAATTTCTCTTTGCCAGTGAACAAGTAGCCCAATAACTCAAATGGGACAGTAGATGCCACATCCATCAAGAACCATGTTGAGAGGTACCTATTGCAAACACATCTCAAATTTTAGCCACAAGCCCATTATTCGTCATTGTAATCTATTTCTCGGCCCAATGGGCCTGAGCTATACAATTTTTTAGGATGAATTACTATTTAGTCCCTATAACCTAAATTCATAAACTTAGAACCTTTGTCTTTGAAATATTAACAGATGGACTACTTAAATGAGAAACTAAAGAGACTATTTAATTAATTCTTTCCCTTATGGATTTTTCATTAGTATTTTTCACTAATAAATGAACAAAATAAAGCACTTACTATTAATTTTTTGAAGAAAAAAAATTAATTATTTGAAAAGATTGAAAGAAGAGTTCGCAATACATGTTTTTCACCATCTGATGTTCAAAGTTCACTGGCTCAATTATTTCAGATTCGCATTGAACATGCCTACAAAAGGAGGCAAGACGTTCCCTTTCCAGGGTTTAAAGTGACTCTATACGTAGGATTCAAATTCAAGAGTTAAAGAAGAAAGGACTACTGTCATTCCATCCCATCTCACTCCTTATAGATAAAGTTCGGAACACTTTTTATGAAATTGTCTCGTATGGCAATTTGAGGGAGACCACTTGACCTAAATTATCCCACTTGACCTAAATTATCCCAATTGACTTACACTTTTCATCACAAAGACACTTACCATTGACTATAATTATCTAAACCAACAAACCGACAGGTTCAACTAATAAATAAACTAGAACCACAATCCTCTAGAGGGTCAAAAAAGACAATACATAGGCCAAATATATATATATATATATATATATGAAAGAATAAAATAAAAAAAAAAAGAGAGGAAAAAGCTTAAAAAGCGAAGCATAAATCTAGCCAAGTAGAGATGCTTTTCCCATTATGAAGTTCGAAAGTTGAAATGGATGTGAAATATAATCATCTTAAATTCATAATCATCTCTTTGAGACTTTGAAAAGGACAATCTCTTTAATTTTATTAAATATATTAAATTAAATATAAATAAATGTCAAAATCAGTCATTTTTGTCATTTTTTTTTTCTTTTGAATACTTTTTTTTTTCTTCTCATTATATAAGCCAGACAGAGCAGCCAACTACCAGAATTTTTCTGGTTGAGGATGTAATAATTAAATAAAAAGAAGTGTGAAAAAAAGGAAAGGGAAGAGGATGAGATTGAAATCAATATCTGAAGTGGTCTCCTACAATCCTAATAATGGAATCTGAAAAATAAATAAATAATAAATACTTTAAAAGGAGGTTTCCAGATTTATCAAGAATTTAAATTTTCATTTTTCTGTTTTATGAAATAGATAAACATGATTCTTGATTTATTAATCATGCATAAATAGAATCATTAAATCAAGAGTGGGACTAACCTCACAGCAATCTTTCTTCTGTCTCGAACCAGAAGCTGTGTTCTTGAATCGATGTAAGCGACCAAGAACGTTAAGACAATATCAACAGCAAAAAATAGATCAACAATGTTGTCTGCAATGTATAGTCCTGTAATTGAAGAGGCATTTAGAAATGCAACTTCAAAAGGGAAAACCCATGCAGAGTAAGCTACAAGAACCACCATAAATGACTCCCAGCTCCTGCAACAAAATTTATATCACTCATTAAATTAATTAGTCAACATGTTAGATCCCATATATACATAGATTAAAGGTTATTTATTATTTTTTATTTTTAAAATTAAAAATTATGATAAATAAGAAGTTAATTTCAAGATCGAGATTTTTCGAGTTCAAGAATTTGTGAAATTTTATTTGATTAAAAAAAAAGTTGAAACTAAAAAAAAAAAAAAAAAATGAAACTTAAAAAAAAAAAAAAAAAATCTAACCCTGTATTGTACTGCTATCATAATGTATAGAAGTGTCGGTTTGGTACATTTTAATTATGTGGGCATTTCGTGTTTCATAAAGAGGAAAAGAAAAATAATTTTTCATTTTTACTGGTTTTCAAAATTGTGGCTGAAATTCTGCCAAAATATATATTATTTAGTGCTTCAACTTTCTTTAATTAAAAAGATACTTTTAAATAATTGACCTCCAAATTGATAAATATCAACAAGATGATATTTTGAATTTTAAGATTATCAATTGTAATCGAGCATATCTAGATATCAAATCGATTTCATAAAAAGATATTTAATACAAATAAATTTCTTGGTATACAAATGCTTTTATGATTAATTAATTATTTCCCATAAAAAATCATGCCCATCAAAAAATATTCAACAAGCTGCCTAGATAGTTATTTCCTTCTCTTCCTCCTCCTCTTCTTCTTCTTCTTGTTTTTTTTATTATTATTATTTTTTTTGTAAATAGTATTTTCAAGATGTTCCAATTTTTTTTTTTGTTTTTTTTGTTTTTAAAATATCATGAAAAAAACAAGTAAACAACTATAAAACATGTTCATGAATACTAGCTGACATGCCTGCGTAAAAAAAGTTAATTATTTAGCAGAAGCATATGCTTTTCATGTACCAACTACTTACGTTTCACTTCATAATTTGTTTTTGAAAAAACAAAAACTTAATAATGAAAATGTTTTTGTTTTGTTATTATGATGTACTTCTATCTTTTTAGGAAATGATGCCATAAGTGGAATGAATTATTAGAAACAATATTAATACAGAAATTTTATATGAAATTAGTGAATTTTAACTTAATAATGTAGAGTTATTTTTTTCAAAAAATAAAAATTTATAATTAGCATTAGAAAGTTATATTACACTTCATGATTTCTATAAACAAAGATACTTAGAGTTGCAGTAGAAGAAGCAAAAAAATTTAAAAAAAAAAAAAAAATTGTTACCTGTATCTTGAATCCATAGGAGATATGATCCACCCTTTACTCTCTGTAGGGTTCTGGTTGTAGCTAGAGACTCCCAAAGGTGGAAGAATGATCTTAGACAAGCTAGAGAGAGAAAGAGAAGTATCATCTTCTTCATGTTGATGAGTGCTTTCTGTTTCTCCATGATGGCTTTTCCAGCTTCTCTTCATGATAGATGAAGCATGGTAAAGATCAGTTGGACCAAATCTCATTTCCATTCTCTAAAAAACCAAATATAATTACTGGGTTTTGTTAAAAATGAGATGATCTTGAAAGAAAGTAAGGATTTTTACTATACTAGAAGAAGAGAATTCTTGGGAGGAAAAGTTTCCTTCCTGATAATAATGTGGTCCTGAAATAAGAGATATATGCACCATTATATGCCCTATTATTTGAGATGAAACGGAAATGTCTTTCGGAGGGAAAGAGGTGAGGGAAAAACCTGCATTGATTGATGTTATTTGACAAGATCTTGAATAGAAATGGTGGGGTGTGCAATATATATATATATATATCAATCTATTTGGCATTTTTGAGTGGGTAAGGACCATTATGGACTACTGGCTTGCCCTACCTCACCTTGCCTTCCCACCCCAACTACCAGCTCACTCTTTCTCTTGTATATAGTTCCAATATTTTTATGTGATGTTACAACCATAATCACCATAATCAATTTGTCACATCCTCCAACATTTTTGTATGTATGTACGTTGTTTCCACATTAACTTTATACATTGGTTTTATCTGCAATTGGTTAAACTCAAGTATAATTTATGTATTGACAATAAAGAGTATGTGGCTCATTAGCCTCCATTTATTAAAGGATTGAAGTTGCGTATCACAGCTAGTGTTGAGATAAGTAGTTTGACACTCTTTTTTCTCAAGAGTGGTCGAGTGTTGGATCTTCATGAATGAAGCAAGTACCTGTTGATCAGAGCATCTTATCTCTTAGAGGGGCAACTCGGGATTTGTTCGGCAAAATTAGCTGTTAGCTGTTTTAGTAACATTTAGCTCCTAGCTATTTGAGTAGATTTTCATAAAAAATTAAAAGTTAAATATGAACTAAATTTTTTATGAAACACTATCTTAACATTTAAAAGCTAATTCAAATGTCATGTTATCGAACACTAAAAAAAATACCAGTTAGCGTTTTAACTGATCAAAATGTTAAAAGCTATTTAAAACGTTGTTGCCAAACATAGCTTCGGTGCGAGGATGATTTAATTTTAACCCAGTGGACTAGAGATACATGTGATTAAAAATAAAGTTGTGTATAATTAATCTATAGAATCACTTATAAACCAAATTAATAAAATTGAATGAAAATATTCTAAAAATTATTCTAATTTTATCTTTTTTTTCTTTAGACAAAAATATTTTTATTTAATAAAAGTTATTTTCATTGGTTTGGTCCATATTCCAAGTATAAACGAATGAATCCCTTTGTTAAAAGCATGTGTGATCGAGTGGAAACTTTCTTCAGAGCATACACGTTTTCTTGGAAAAAAAATATAGGAATTCATACTTCAAGATGAGAGATTTACCACATTTTTTTTTTCAAAAATGTTTTTGTGGATAA
This sequence comes from Jatropha curcas, assembly GCF_014843425.1. Next base: position 35,856 of record NW_023591441.1, on the reverse strand, counting down.
AAGGTTTAACTCTAGCATTGTTGTGCACAGTGCATAAGAGAATATACTTCAATACACTTTTTTTTTTCTTTTTTTTTCTTTTTTTTTTTTTTTTACCAGTTACTCTTTACTATTCATTTGGTTTGGCTTCCAACAATTCCACAGTATTAAACGAATGAAATCCTTATGTTAAAAAGCAATAGTGTGATCGAGTAGGGAAACTTTCTTCAGAGCATACACGTTTTATTCTTGGAAAAAAAAAATATGTAGGGACCTCTTTCATACTTCAAGGATGAAAGAAAGACTCTTTACCCACAACCAATTCTTTTTTTTCACTATAATTGTTTTTTGTGGATATTCATAAAAAAGGGCTCCTCTAAACATCTAGACAAACTTGTTGTGCACAAGTTGCATAAAGAGGAAATATATACTTTCAATACACTTTTTTTTTCATTTTTTTTTTTTTCTTTCTATTCTTTATTTTTTTTTGGGCCCAATACGCGCGGATTGGTCAATCACATAACTACAAAAAGCACAGTATAGGCGCGCTCATGTATGTACTCGGTCCTCCATTCCCTTAAAATAGTTTGTGGGCTTACAGGTTCCACAGGACTCACCAACCCAGCTCGGTCCCATCTACCTCTTACAGCAACAAAAAATTATATTGGCAAATTAAAAACAGGCTTTTTTTTGGGCTTTAAATATAACACTTGAGGAGCGAAGATAATACAATTTTATACTAATGTTAATCCGATGGCACCAAAAATAGATTTTTTTTTTTTTTTTTTTTTTTTTTTTTTTTTTTTTGGCCAATAGGGATTGGTCAATCACATAATACAAAGATAGGGTTGTTGTCTGGTCCCTCATTCCCTAAAATAGTTTGTGCTTACAGTCACAGACTCACAAAGTGGTCCTCTACCTCTTACAGCCACAAAATTATATGCATAAACAGGCTTTTTTTTGGCTAATATATTGAGAAATCATTTATCTAATGTTAATCCGATGCAAAATGATCAATATATCTATATAATAGTCTCTGTCCCAAAATATAATACTTTTTGGGCGATTATTTTAAACTAAAATATAAGTCGTTTTGAGCATTTCAAAGAGTAATAAATAATATTTTTCAATGTCACTCTTATTTACATTAAATATAATAACTACTTTTATGAGTAACTATGAAGAATAATTTGGTCAAATTACCCTTAGTTTTGTTATAGGGTCTGTTCGACAAAATTAGCTATTTTGGTAACTGTTAGTTGTTTTAATAGCATTTAGCTATTAACCATTTGAGTCGTTTTCCATAAAACGCTAAAATTTAAACATTATATGAGTTAACTTTTTTATAAAACATTACTTTAACCTCTAAAAGCAAGTTCAAACGCTATATACTGAACATTATAGAAAATAACGTTTAGTATTTTGACTGGTCAAAACGATAAAGCTAGCTACTTGAAAAGCTGTTGTCGAACACAAACATAATTTATGAGAATTAATTGTTTCCCTAATCTGTATGCAAACACCTTGAACGACTTATAGAGAATATTATAGAGAGAGTATTATAAGAATTAGATAAGTCCTTCCCATAAACTAATAACCTAGCCCTTCCTTGTGGATCTCTCTCTTCTCCTGCAATTCCTAATCCGATTGAAAGAACAAAATCAATTAAATTGGTTAGATGAATAATTTTCTAGGCATGTACACGCCGACAAAGTTTGAGTTTAATGGAATCTACTAAATTCAAAGAAAGAAGGTAGCAGGGGCAGATTAGACTGCAGTAAATAGCAGAATGTGGTGGTGGGGTTCTAAAATGATGGAGACAAGTAATGGCTCCACTTCCTTGGTGGAGACCTTCCTGGAAATACATTACAAAACCAACCCTTCAACTTGTATTTTACTTTCAAAACAGTCCTTTTTCGTACAAATCAAGCATCCTCCGTAAAATAATCTCTCCATCCAATTTTCATTTACCAAATTGTGTCCAATAGTGAACTTGAAATTCTTTTTTCTTTTTACCACTGAGGCTGTTCTTCCACCTCCATTTAATAGTTGGATAAAAACTAATCTCTTTTTGGCCGTAAAGCAATTATATTAAAAATATTCTCCAAAATACGATTTCACAGTACGATCCGGCAATCACCAGAATGAGATTTAATGCACTTCAACCACTAGACAAAATTATCTTAAGAATCTTATTCAGTACCATATGTAGAACTAGAAACCTTTAAGAAAAGTCGAAACACTTTTTAAAATATTTAATTTCATTTGTTTGGTTTATAAGCGGAGTCATAGACCCGGTTTAGGTAAAATTTCTTTCTTAAAACTATAATTGATTTCTAGGGTAGATGACATTTTTAGTGAAGTAAATTTATGCACAAAATTTTTGAGGTAACCTTGCTAGTTGCTACCCTTTGAGCGCTTATGTTTTAGGTAAGCATTCTTTTGACGTTTGGGATTGATTCTTAGATGATAAGAATGAAGTCTTCTATTAGAGGTTGTGTTTGTAGCGTTTCTTTTAAGAAATGCTCCCTTTTTGTAGGGAAAAATATATAATAATAATTTCACTACCAGAAGCTTGATTGTATTAGAAATTTACTTCTATTTGGATTTGTTGTAATTTTAATTTAAAATATTTGAGTTAAATTTTATAATTTACAACCTAAAAAATTAATGGGGGTAATTAAACGTAATTTGATGTTAAGTGTAGGTTGATTGTATTACTAAATTCTATTAGAATATGTAAAATCGTGCGTGATTATTAATTCTTTAAAATTAATGATTTTTATAAGTATGAGATTGATGAACGTAATTCTAACTTATTCACAATAAATACCTTAATTAAAATATGATTTAAATCTTTTAGTGTTTTTCAATTGTTGTCGGTAATAAGAGACGGCGTGTCCATTTAGAAATTGTGATTCAAATTGGAAATGCTAACTATTGATTTTTGTAGTAACTGAGTTTTGAAAAACTATGGAATTGGAACTGACTTTGATTTATTCTGTGGACTCGTTAATCACGTTCAAAATGAGTAATAATTTGTTTTTAAATTTATATTTTATTTTATTCATTACATCACTCAAATCATTTCTCAAGACCCACTACCGGACAAAAGACTTAAAATTATTAAAGTACTAATTAATTGTCAAAAATAGTTTTAAAAAAATGATAGATATATTTGATTATATGTTTTAATAGATAACAAATCATCTTACAAATAACTAATTAATTTTAACTAATCGAAAGGAGAGTATCAAACCCAATCAGGTGTGGTCTGATTGGTCTTCTCACTTATGTGAGAAGTGAATGTTTGAGTCCTTTGGACCACAAATATTTTCACTAATCTGGTGAGTTCAAGTGAGCGTTACATCTGTTGTGCAGCTCGCAGTATTAGCTCAGCTCATCGGGTCTCCCAATGAATAAAAAATAAGAGAGTATCAAACAATCACTTTAGAGAAAAAAATAACAATATAATTTTCCTCCCGTATATGAAAAAAGAAAAAAAAATTAACAATACAAAATTCAGTCATCTAATTACTAAAAGAAAAATAGAAAAGTTTTAATCTCCATTTGACCAAAAAAATAAATAAATAAATAAATAAAATTTAGAGAAGATGTGTCATCTATCTATCCTTTGCAAATTATGAAGCCGATTTACACTCAAAAACTGGTAATCATTGGCCCTTCCAACTTCTCTAACTCTAAAAACTGAATATATATAAGCAGAGAGAGAGAGAGAGAGATAATTAATCTTTTACATTTGAATTCCAAGGTTATTTTGGTTGCTTCAGTCATTCATGTCGAATGGAGTTGCCTCATCATCCAATGGCAGGAGGGATAGAAGCTCAATCTCTGATAATATCATGACAGAATTTTGGAGAATGGTAGACGAAATCAAAGGAAGAAGACAAGATAAGAAGAATGATATCAGAAACCAATGAAATGTCCGAATTTCACCATCAATAATATATATCAGAAACCAATGATCTAATTATTGTACCAACCCGTTTAAATTTATTTGCTTAATCAATCGTTTTACAGGTCCTGATGATCATGAGGAGTTCGAAGACGATGTTGAACTGAGATTTCGATGTATTAATAATGAGAACAAGAAACGATCAATTGAATTGTACGAGGATGTGATTGAGTTTTACAAAATTGAACATAAAATGAGGAAAACAACATATAAAGCTATAGACAAAATGCTGCTAACTTTGAGTCTCAGAAGAAGGAAGAAGAAGAAGACATGGTTTTGCCGTTGCATAAATGTTCAAGTCAATCTCTAACAAAAGGAAAACATTTTTGGTTTGACAAGAAATTGACAGAAGAGAATGTGAGTGGTAAATTGGCAAGTTCATGCCAGCATGTTTCAATATTAATACTCAATTCACCCAGAGATTCTCCATTAACAAACCAATTTCTTGTTGATGTGCATGCAGACCGCCATCAACAACAACAACAACAGTATAATTTGACTTTATTTATCAGTCCAATGCCACCAGTTCCAGGTACATACATACATAAATATATACATATATATTCTTTCCTGTTTCATTTTTGGTTTTTGGTTAGAACGTTTGCTCTTACTCCATTATTATTACTTGTTTTAAAATCAGGTGAATCAGACCCAAATAATGAATTGGAAAAACCAAAGGAAGAAGGAACAAAAATTTCAATTTTGTTGATATAGCTTTAAAACCAGCAATTCAGAAGAAAGAGCACTCAAGTTGGATAAGTATTTTAGCTACAAATTCAAAAAACAATATATTAAACTCTGAGACGTCAAAAAGTCAAATAAAGATATAGTATTTCCATTAAGAAAATAATAATAATAGCCCTTATAAAAGAAAAACTGATTCTTGAAAACTCTTCGCACGCTCATGTCACATCGAGGTACTGCAGAAGAAAAAACTGCAACATCCGATTAAAAGAAATTCATGGTTAGAAAGACAAAGTTACATATCCTGAGAGATCTCTATTTGTTGAATAGAAAATTAATTGATACAAAGGGAAATTAAGTTGACCAATGATATGAATATGATTGCCAGTGACACAAAATAAATTGATGCGCTTATAAATCAACACAAAATGTGAAATTCATTTCCCTTTATTTCTTAAATACTTTTAATATAATAATTTTAGAAGGCTAAAAGAACGAAAAATTTTATCATCAAACCTTAGATCGTTTAAGTTTGTGGTATTCATTCAAAACAATCTACCTTTTTTTTTTTTGTAAAATTTAGTTTAGTGACATTTGAATTCATATAATTTAATTCTTCATTCTTTTCATCAAGCATGACCACGGTTCCGGATCTAAAAAATTTGGAACCGAAAATTTCCATTTTGGAACCGAATGATTCCGGTTCCTTAACAGTTCCAAAACCGACGATTCCGGCGAATCGCATTTTTTTAAAGACTGATTTTGAAAATTAAAAAATGTGAAATAATTTCTAAAAAAAAAAATACACTTAAAAAATGCTTGAATTAATTTTTTTGAAAAGACTTGAACTTAATTTATATTTTAAAAAAAAGTCTTCAACTAACTTTATTTTTTGTTTAAAAAGTTATAACTTAATTTTTTTTTTTTTAAAAAGGCTTGAACTTAATTTTTTTTAAAAAAAATTAAGTTGCCTACGTATCCTCTTGGATTTAGAGGAATCAAAGCTCACGTAGTTCTTACTTACCTTATACCAATTTCACCCCTTTTACCTTATTCGCTATTTTCACCACTAGTTGATGTTCCCGTTGAGGACCCATTGTAAAGATCATATAAATCTTCATTTTCTAGTTGATGTTCCCGTTGAGGACCCATTTTAAAGATCATATAAATCTTCATTTTTTTTGAGATTTTGTTGTGCTCTTATTGCGGCCTTACTCCATTCATCCACGCATATGAGATCGTGTTTCATCAAGTATGTTTCCTCCTTGACTAAAAACTTGTTCAACCGCAACTGTGGAGACCGAAACTGCTAAAACTTTTTTTGCAATTAAAGAAAGTATTAGAAATGTATTGGCGTGACGAGTCCACCAATCTAAAATTGGAAATTTATCTGCTTAATCATTGCCAAACTCGAAAGAAGTGGTTAGATAATCATCAAATTCAAAAAAAAAACCGGATTCTCTCGGTCTTTCTTGTCTTTGTAGTAAAATGCGTTCAGCAACACCAACACTTACCCTTTGAGTTGGAATAAATTTCATTGATTTGCTCCATATAAATCCGATCAAAGTAAAATTTTCTCATTGTACCCATAGGGTCCGATAGCTCAAATTATTTGTTATTAATGACAAGTTTTTGGCCTTCGGCTTATTGTGTGAAAGGAAAAATTATATTATGGAGCATTGAAAGCCTTGGTATTAGTTTGGCCTAGCTTGTATTGAACTGAGATTCTTAATACAGGATGTTCAAAATTTCTGAGTCCCATCCTCCTTGGATTTCAGGAAAGATCCATACAATGTAGTTAATTACCAAACCTGAGATGATACTAAAATTATTCGTAAAAGAGAATTGAGTTTATATTTTACTGTTGCCATTAAAAATTGTACACCAATAAAATTTCTTAATTTCTGGTCGCCTTAGCGACTAAAAATGTCTCCCCTCAAGAAGACTCAGGATCAAAAACTCAGTAATCTACTCCGCGTTGAGTTTGTAGCAGGGCAGACAGATGGCAATGGTGGCAGCCATTCAGTTCTTTAGGTTTCAAATAAATGAGTTGTACAGGTCCTGATGTATTTGATAAATCCAAGATTGTAACTGCACCAATCTTTGTGAAGATAGCTTGATTTTATATTGTACTATCTTGCAGGAACAGTAAGAAACCAAAATTTCTCGTTACCATAAAATTCTCGGTTGATACAATTAAGTTTTCAAGGGGAAGCCTCCAAGAAAGATCATTCGCGAGAACTTGTGCCAAAATTGTTTGCCATCATTTACAGTTCTGACTTGTCTTCCGTGTGTTCCTCTGCAGAGCTGCCAGTTGCAGGGTCCTTCGGTTTGTTAGGAGCTGCTACATGCTCTTTAGAGTCAATTTCATCACCTAATATTTTCGCAGTGAATTGTCTTGCCTCAGAGTCGAGGTCCACCCATTCAGAAACTATTCTTCTTGCACCCTGCGAAAGGTGAAAATGAAAAAAAAAATAGAGAAAGCATTTTTTAAGCAAAATAATAACGAACATGATGCATGCTGATCAAATAAACAAGTATCATAGAACAAGATTACGCAGTCACCTGAAGCTTAGGTTCCTTTGTCATTGGATTATTGCAAAGATCAATGGTTTTTGCCTTGGCTTTTGTGGAATTACCACACCATGATTCACACCATAGCCATTCTTGGGGAAGTGAAAAGATGGGTACTGTATGCTGCGCATAGTTTGGAAGATCCTGAAAAAATTTATATAAAATCAATGAATCTAGCACATAAAAAAAAGGGAAAACAAAGAAAATAATAATTATGAGATACGAGGACTAAAAAATAAAGGCACATCAAACATACTGAAAAGGCAGAAACATCATGCTAACAACTTACCTGATCCAAATTGGCCAAACTATTTGGATCCTTGCTGAGAGTTTCATAGAAAACTCTCAGATTATCTCCAGCTGCAGTTTCCCGAAATTTTACCAAATCGACAACATATAAAGCACTGCATGAATTGCAGCAGTAATTAGCTGACTAGACAAAGTTAAAAAAAATAAAGAATAAACTCGTTAATTATGAAACATGCAATCATAGAAATGATTGCTTACCTTATATGGTATGATTTCCCCCGTAAATGTTCTTTCCAGAAACCCTGTATCAAAACAAATTAAAGGAGGAAGTGCGAAAGAAGAGATGCAATAATGGGCATTAAATGAACTTAAGCAGACTCTGCAAACAGTAAAAGGGAAAAAAATAGTAGGAAAGCATTTACTTGTCTCCAAAATCTATATCCATCCATGTCCTTGTTGTTGTCACAGAATGGTGTGTATGCAAGTGGTCTTCCTTTTATATCCATGTCATAAAGCTCTCCCATGTCTGCTCGAACAACCTGATCTGCATCGACAAATATAACCTGCACGTGGACGACTGATGTGTTTCAGGCACATAACTCAAAAATGTGAGGTCAGGAGAAATGTAAGAATAGTAAAAGGACACCATTACCTTCTCCAAAGAAAGAGGAAATATAACATCAAGGAATAAAATTTTATATGCCCAAATAATTCGCTGCTTTTCTTTCTGCTTATGCAACCAGGAAGGCCATTTATAGGTGATCAGTTCATACTCAAATCCATATTCTTGTGCCATATATGGAATCACATCCTGCATATTATGCCAACAACCAAAGTTTGCTTGCAAGTGAGATAATCTAACAAACTGAAAGGATTCAAATGATAAAAATAAATGACATAAATTTGACCTTAAATTGAGGAGAAAGATAGTTCTTTATAAACCAAAACTTCACAGGTCGATTGGTGTTCTTTAAGACACTTAGAATCATAATTTTAAGGAAACGTTCATATCTGCAAAAGCCCAAAAGACATTATAGAATCATTGAGATAAATATTAATGCTTCATATAGGGATGGACACACAGGAAAGTATCAAGTACGTGAATGTGCACATCTAAATTTGTCCATGAGAGATTGGTGAATGGATGAAATAGGGATGTGAGTGATAGTGCAGAGGACTCCCATAAATTTTGTTGATGTGATCTATTATTGAATATATTATTGATCAGCAAAACAGAAATAATTCTTGTGCAAAATTTTGATAGAGGAATGGCAGGAGAAACCTGATGATACAGACAAAATCATGCTATGATGCAAGGTTTTGCAACTATACAAGAATTAGCACACACTTTCCACAAATTACAAGCTGAGGACAAATTTGCCTTTATCTGAGCAAATGGTTAAAATCTGTTGCTGCGAAGCATGCAATCCTTAACCAAGATCAACAATCATAAATATCAAATATTAATCTATTATGAACTTGGGCTAACTTAGATCGAGTTTGTAAAGAATTATTTTCCTTGAGTAAATTAGACACGAGACAATGAAAGTGAACTACCAAGAACTCTTATGACCCTGTAAGATTTTTGCATCAAGTGATAGGCCTGTTGACTGGTTGATTTCATGTTCACAGCACAAGACAATTTCTTTTTTTTTTTTTTTTAAATGGTTCTGTTAAATACTCCAAATATCTTATGCTACACATACTGAATAATAGCAACGACACACCAGAGCTCAGAAATAAGAATGATGGTTCTTTCAAGTTCAGACTAGAAGAAATTTCAGCTGAGAATTTTTGTTTAGAAGTTTAAGCAGCAATTTCTTGTTTCAGAAGGTTTGCTTCATAGACATTTTGTTAATTCTTCACCTAGATTAGTTCATTTTGTTTAATAAGTTCAGTTTCCTAAGTAGAAAAATAAAATAAAATCAAGAAGTAATTGAGAAAAATGAAAAGAACACTTACAGATGTCCAGAAGCGATAGAAAAAATATTAATTGGCTTTCCTCGCCGAGTACACTTCCCATGCTCCTGATGAGGAAATGTCAAATTAAGCAGTATTCTAAAAGCATAGCAGATAAAACATATGCACTAGAACTTATTCCCCAGTTCCAGAAAAGATGTGATTATAAATTTTTCATATCTCAAGTGTGAATTTAAGCGCTTGTTTCATAAACAAAGAAAAATGAATAATAACCAAAGCCTCAGAGATTCAAGCTCAAGAAATTTGTTATTCCATGCCCCTGAGAGAAAATGCAAAACTCCTTGTTGCTCTAGGAGCATAGTAGACAGAGCAAATGGGTGAGATTTATTGTTCAGTTCAAGCACAGGATGTCTCAAATTCTTCATTCGAAATGCACAATTAAAACAATTAAGTTATTTATTTTTTGTTAAATGAAAAATGATTTGAATATATTATCAATCCAAAAATTTACAAGAATTAGGACTTTTTATCCTTGATACGTAATTGAAAAAAAATTATATTTTATCAATTTAATTTTTATGCCATGTTTGGGATCTTTTAATATGTAACAAAATTTTATTTATTAAAGTACTGATTAGAAAATTTATTTCAAAAATTAAACATTCAATTGGTGTCACATCATTGGGTATACTGATGGAATTATTTTCAAATATTTATTTTTAAAATTTTTATCAGTGTCACATGATCTAAAAATGGATGGAAATACTTTTTAATTTGCAATTCTATCCTTAATTGTAATTGAGGATGCTATTGCTACAAAAGATCAAAATTGGGATAAAAATGGCATAGAAGCCAAAATAAGCTGAAATTGCAAAAGTTCCTAAAGTTCAGGGCATTATGATATATTAGGCCGAAGAGAAAATATAGGAGTTGAAAGAAAAAAAACATGAACAAATAAAAGATAACTCACTGTTGAAGTGTTCTCATCCTTCTTCCCTTGTCCGCCAATTAAACCAGAAGCCCATTTGAAGATGTTAGAATTCCAGTTATTATTAGATCCCTGTAAAATTTAAACGGCAATAATTTGTTAGGCTACATAACCTAAGTCTCCGGCTAAGTGTCATTTTGGACCAACTATATCAGCCAACAGTTGTATAAACTCACTTTATTTTTCCTCTGAGAATGGTTATCATCATCACTGGAAACCAGCAAGTTCTCATGCTCCATTCCCTTTTTCTTTGCCACTTCCAAGTGAACTACTTTTCCCCGTAAATCATTTATGGTTATACGTTTTGACAAAAGCTTATCGAGATCTCTGGAACCATCTTCCTTTAGTACATAAAGATCAAAGCTTCGACCTGGAGCAAGTTGAAGATACCATACTCCAGGAGAGACTTTCATTTGCCAATAACCCAAATTGGCCATCACAATAGTATCAACCAAGTGAGGTGTACTCTTAGTACCAAGAATCAGCTGAAGACCTCGAGGGGGATCTTGATCTTTCTCAGAACAATGACCTATATTAAATGGGATGTTAACGAGAAAAGTCAACCATGAGACTTCTTTCAATTGGCAAATGAACAAATTATCACCCAATTAGTTAGATTAAATTACATAAAAACAAGAATCCTGAGACATTTTCACAGAAACACAATCTCACCAGTAAGGACAAGAGCTTCTAGTTCAAAAACTGCCTGCAATGTCCTTGTGTCCCCCAAGTTCTCAAGTAAGATATTATCCAAGTCATGACTAAAATAATTGGCATAAGCAAAAAGAACAAGAAGCCAAAAAGAGAGTAGTGTCAGCAAAACTAACCAAACTCTTAACCTTTAGCACAATATTTTGGAAAATGGACCATATAACAAGTTTCAGAATGCATATGATGAGGAAAGGAACATACACAGCAATGACAGGCTCAACAAGCCATGGCTCAGGAACATCAAGATTCATGGTAAGGGTCTTTGACAATGGCATATTAGCAAAAAATGCTTTAGGGCCATTTACTGTGTAATCAGTACTGCTGAAATCATCCTGAAAAGTCAAAGCACAACTAAGACATTGGACATGGAAATCAACTCCTTTAAAAAAAAAAAAAAAGATGTATACCATGGTTGGTACGACATATCTGTAGAAATTCTTCAATGGAAGATCAACAAGAGAACTCTGCCAGAAAACCATAAACTCATTAGTTCCTCAACTTTCAGAGTCCATATTACTTGATGAAAGCAGGCACAGAAGGAAGAATGCACAACTTAAATGAATATGCCACGTGATGCTAAGCAATAGTGCAGGTAGAAGCTATTGGAGTTTTTTAAAAAGAAAGAACAAGAAAATGAAAGAGAAAAAGAGTCAGATAGTGGGAATTTTGACTCACCATAGGGTTTAGGACAATTCTCATGCTTGGCTGAGTGTATTGCCTGAGAACTCTAAGCAGGGAAGCCACCTTTTGACCGATTGGACTTAAAGGATCAACTACAGCATCAATGTGAACACCAGAATTCTCATTTTCTATTATAACAGCACTGCACAAAAACAGGAAAAGGATTAATAAATTGTTGAAACTCAAATGGCAATCTGCCAAAATATATGAAGATATAGATCAAGAAATAAGAAAACATGTGATATCAACACATAATTGCACACTACAAGAATTTGCACACTACATATCATTATATCATCAACTGATCTCTGCCATTGAGATACAGAACGCTAATACTTTACTAATTCATTCACTGCATCAGCTATAACTGGGACAGGTCACGAATGGGATGCATGTCACAAATAGGTTGACAGTAATAAATATGGCAGCATTTATAGAATTTTCTTACTTCTTAATCCTACAATTAGAAAGTTAGAGAAATTGAATGATTTAGAAAAACTCAAGAAAAATGCAACTAGAAAATTAATAGACAGATACCATTTGTATCGGAAAAGTGATGAGGCAAAGATTGTCATCTAGCATTTAATACGAAATTTGAGGACAGAAAACCATGGATGAAAATGACTTGTATTCACATTTTTCACAATTCATTTAAATTTTGATGCAATCCGTACATTTAGTATCTGATGTCATTACAATATGATAAAGTTCATCGAGACATTCGCATGCACATCAATTATATCATTGCAATCATCACGTAGCTCATCAATGTAAATAATTAGAATAATATTTTAGGGAAGAGAAAATCATCTAACTTGCAGGAAACTAAAATTATTACCTATATTCTGCATTCAAAATCTCAAAACGAGCGCTTTCAGAACTTCGATCTCGCAAAGCCATTGCAGACGACACAGACATAACAACATCACTAACAAATTTGCTGCATGTTACATTAGTAAAATCAATATAAACTTTCCACTTCTAATTTCTAATTCAAAAGATAATATAATGGAAAACTACAAATTTATCTGAAGGAATCACATCAGCTAACTCTTCACAAATGAACAAAAAACAATCTTTGTCAAGGATAAAAAGATTTCACATGGAATAATATAAATGGCCAAATATTAGAGGTAAAAGGGAAAGATTAAAAAATATTGGAAGCACTTAGTCAGAAATTTGCAAAGGGCATCAAAAACTTTGTTGGCTTCTCTAATCAGCTATGCTTCTATCTAGTTCTTCAATTTCTCTATGTAAATACAGCAAAACTAATTAAGGAATCTAGGAAGAATTTATCTTGGAATTAGTTATATTGAGGACCCTGATTTAATGGGAAAAGAATATAAAAGATTCAAATACAAAGGGATGAATTTGACCTACAAAATCTTCCAACCAGCATAGCATTTGAACTATACTATCCCTTGCGAGAAAAAGTTGAAGGCAACTGCCTTCAACCCTGTCAGCTATGTTTAATGGTTTGGAAAATCCAGACATACTCTGCCCCACTTCCTAGTGCCAAAAAACCAGGGATCCCCATCCTATCCCACATCACATATCAATGGACTTTTCTTATTAGGCTAATGATCATTGGTGAATATGTAGACCAAAGAACCTCAAAACATCTGCACCTAGCACTTGTTTTTTGATGGATCAATGACGTATGCTTCCCTACCCATCAAATAAACAAAAAATAAATAAAAATCTATACCTAGCTGCTTGTTGAATGCAAAATAACGCAAATGGGAAAGGGGATGCAGGGCCTTGTATTTGGGAGAGACACCACAAGGACCAAATTCAAACCTTGTTAGCATGTCAGGGTCTATGTCCTGCCAATGCACTTCTTCAATAATCTCCACGATGTGCTTTATTCTTTGCTTAAATTCCAAAGACTCCAGCAGATTTAGATCATGGCTCAAAAAGGTCCCTTCATCATCCAGAACTGTCACCTGTCAAATTATCACATAGACAAATATTGGAGTAGAATCAAATTTGTGAATACTATAGTGCTTATAAAATATAATTTGCATTAACAAATATTGAGAAATTAATCCATAAAACTAGCATATCTGCAGAACCAAATTAAGACTAACCCTTCCATTGGTTACGACTGCATTAACACCAGCCTCAAGCCCTAGTTGCCTATACAAAAATTGTGCAACCTGTATATCACAAAATACACGGTTAGAACTTCCCTTGCTAATGATCACAAGTAAAAATTACTAACACTAAACCAGTTAATCAATTCACCATAAATGTGCTGAAACAACTTCAAACAACTCAAGTAAAAATTAAGAATTGAAAATAAAAGTTATAGTGGTTTACAGCAGATAGAATAGGAATGAAAGAATGGGTGCAGTCAAATGCAAAAACTGATCATCACAAAAGTAAATTATAGTCATCTACCTTATTCAAATGATTTCTCATCATATCAGTAGAAAAATCAACAAGAGCGGATTCGTAGGCCTTCAGTGATAACTCATTTGCATTAGCCAGCTCATAGACCTTGTTTATAAATGCAGCACTTTCAGTTGCTGAAGAAGATCCAAGAATGTATTTTTGCTCATAGAATGTGCATAGATGTTCCAAAAAGTTCAGCACATTCTTTTTATGACTGCAACACAACGTAAAGCAAGCAAGTGGTTGATATCAAGCACAACTTGATTGATGCAGCTAAAAGAGTCTCTAGAGAAACAAGATTGACTTAACAAAAATTTGCAAACCTGAACGATGAAGCAGTAATTTCAAAAACCTTGACAAAAAAGAGACCAGGTAAATCAGCATCTTGATTGGCACTGAATATAACACCCAAGCGAGCAACTTTAGACCCTCGAATCTACATCATATGCAAACACCAAAATGACATTAGTGGCAGCGTGATTGCTAAAAAAGATACTTTAGAAGTTATAAATAGCACTCATCGGAAAAAAAAAGGTTAATTGATAGAGATTTAGGATCTTATTGCAAAGAATAACCAGATAAAGAATTCCTTCGTGAAGCAACTTTATCCCTCTCAATGATGTGATATCAACAACAAGAAGTTGAGTTACAGGCTTCAAATCATCAACAGCTGCAATTATAGGTCATTGAAAAAAAAATAAGCCATATTGCAGAAACTAAGAAAGATTGTCAGCAGAATCTCACTGTTCTTTAAATAATTCTGCTTACTATCAGGAGAATGCAAGTAACAAATGTCATTGATCATAGATTGCCCTTCAAAAACCGATGAACTCAGAGAAATAAACCTGGGTTTGGCCTTGCCCTCAGCAATGATCTGAATGTAAACATCAGCGCATGAAATGTTGATAAATAACGCAGATATAATGGTATTGACAACCATCAGAAAAGGATAAACAACAAAAATCCCAGAATGATTTACCTGAGGATTATAGCGGCCAATACTGCTTTCTGACATAAACTTTTCCAAGATATCAGTACGAGAATTTATGTGTCCATAGTAAACTTGTTCTTGTATTCTGGGAAGCTCATCATTCATGGCATTCATAAGAGCCTCCTGTGCATAGTAAACAAAATTTCTTACTGAGCAAGTATAAAGGGTTTACAACAGAGGTCAAAACAGAGAAGCACTGCAACATCATTCAATTAAAAGACAAAGACATAAACAAGCACAAATCATAATAGGGCAACTCTTCAAAAGATAACCTTAGCTATAAACTTAGGAGATATTTGGTTACTGAATTCAATATTTCCACAAAGAAAGTCATTTTCTTAGGAAAGTAGATTTGTAGAAAAGTAATTCCAGGAATGTTGTATCATCGTGTTCAAGTGGACAAAAATTTCCCACGAAAGTAAAATAATTAAGGGTATCGATATCATTATATCTTTTAAACTAATTTATTTCCTATAGGAGTTCAATTTTCTGATCCTCTGAAATGGGAAAACACTTTCCCATATTCAAGGGAAAAAAAGGGTAGGGCACGTATTCAGGAATTGAATTCTTCTGGGAATGTAGAATTCCTACACGAACCAAACATCAAGATCTTGCTTTTCCAAATCACTTTTCCATGAGATTCCAGAAACTAAATTGCCCCTTAATGTGCCAACATAGAAAGGAAAACTTTGTTTCATCAACCTATGAAACTGTATCTCAGAAATTTTTGTAAATTACAATTATCCTACCGTTCCTCAAAAGGACAAAAAAGGGTCATCCTATTGAAAATGTGATGCCTATCATAAGAATATCAATAACAGAACTTCACATGATAAAATAACCATATATTATGAGCTCAGAAATAAAAGGACAACTGTAATGTAAAACACAAGTATTACCTCACTAGAGTCAATAACAAGACCATTCATCAAGAGGCAGCATTGCAGTCTGTACAAACCCAGTTTGAAAACAAACATGGAGCTTTCTTGTGATAACTCATTATAAGTTTTCTCCTTTTCAAGTTTGAGCAATATATCTTGAGGTGGAGATGTTGCTTTTGGTCTACAGAAAGAAAATGCAAACACTTACTAAAAAGGAAATACAGATTAAAGGCAAAAGGGACACAAATCTTTCTAGAGAATTCTAAAACAGAAGAATGGCAATGCAGCAATATTTTTTAAGTTGCCATGAAAACCTTAAAAACTTACAGAACAGTTTCTACAAATGCACCTTCCACATGGTGCATCTCAAGAGAATCATCGATAGACTCTGCTGACTCCTTGCGTAATCTATTTACCTGCCACATGTATACATGAAATAGCTTCTGTTTAGAAAAATTGAAATTTCATTCCAACAGCAAGCTGTCGCTAAACAATAGGATGGAATTTTCAATTGCAAATGCTGCTTGCATCCATTTGAGACGAATGTAAAGATAGAAAGGAGACGCTACTAAAAAATCAAATTTTCATGTATCCTTGTATGTAGGCCATTGCTTAGTGTTTCCTGGATCAAGGTTCCTAAAAGGTGACCGAAAACTTAAATTTTGAGATGAAGCAGTGGCCTCCAATAACCTAACTATTTTATATGAATTAGCAGTCAGATGTTCATCATTACACTTAACGAGGGCCCCCATCCATCATATTGAATTGTAGGGAATGTAGCAAATTGTTTCTAGTCATTAGCATTTCCTTTAACTAGTTAGCATCAAAGGATCCCTATGGACTAAACTGCTAATTCAAAAATAAAACAAAACTTGTGGCTTCTTTTTTTTTTTTTTTTAATCAAATAGGATGGGAATTTGTCATATTTGCAGAATGCTTGCTTGCATCCATGGTTGAGTTACGATAATGTACAAAGACTCAGAAAGGAGAGGCGCTACTATACAAAAAATAAATTTTCAATGTATCCTTGTACTGTAGGCCATTGCTTAGTGTTTTCCCTGATCAAGGTTCCTATAAAAGGTGACCGACAAGAAGCTTTAAAATTTCTTTAGATGAAGCAGTGTGCCTCCATAAACCTAACTATTTTATATGAATTAGCAGTCAGATGTTCAATCATTACACTTAAACGAGGGCGCCCCATCCATACCATATTGGAAGGTATTGTCACCGCGCACACGCTCGCACAATTATGTTTCTAGTCATTTCATAGCATTTCCTTTAACTAGTCTAGCATCAAAGGATCCCCTATGGAACTAAACTGCTAATTCAAAAAATAAAACAAAACTTGGTGGCTTCTTTTTTTTTTTTTTTTTAAATACAGTAATTTTTTTTTTTTTTTTTTAATCAGTAAAGCAAACCTTAGACCTAATTAATTGTTCTTAATCAGCAACTACTCTCCCAATAGTGTTAAAAGATACGCATGTACCAAAAACTAGAGAAGAAGTCTTACGTTGCTCAGAAACTGGAAAGCTGTTCTAATTCCATAGTTTTCCTTGATATAAATGAAAAGACGAATAATCTGCAAAACACATTGTTGGCAACGGAATTCATAAGCACCACAGCAGTCAGCAGTCAAAGAGATGAACAAGAAAGCAAACCGATTTGCATACATGTAAGAAAGGTGTGAAAAGGACCATATAAGGACAGAACAAGGGAAAAGGAACAGAGAAAGGAAATACCAAGCTGGACATATCCTCCTGAGTTTGACTATCATTCTCCACAGAAGATAAATGGAGATCAGCATCACCCACTTCAATTTTCTTGATAAACTTCGAAGAATACAGCAACAACCCAAATCTCATTGGAAAATTGTTCTCATACAAAGATATAATCACATCAATGGACTGCAGGTTCACAACAAAAAAACATTGTAAAATATTTGGCACAAGCTTGAGGGCATGGGTTGTTTTTTTTTTTTTTTTTTTTTTTTGAGTTTTTTTTTTTTTGTTTTTGTTGGTGGGGGGGGGGGGGGGGGAAAATGGAGAGGGGGGGGGGGGGGGGGGGGGGGGGGGAATGAGAATCACTTGCCTCAAGACCACAACTGGTGGCTGGATCAAGAACATAAACTGCATGGAACAAGTTCTTACGGATGTAGCGTACTTGCCCAGGGAAGACAGGCATCAAAATCTATCCAAAAAAATTATAAGAGCAACATTTTCAAGGAATTTGAACAAATAAAAAATCATCAGTCACAAGGGAAAAAAATTGCAGAGAAAAGAAATCTACCTCATTTATATTGCTTCGCCATCGCTTGTACATAGCATCCTCCTCCAAGTTATTGAGATAATGAACATGAGTCGATCGAAAATCAATACGAAACATATTTGATTCAGGAGGAGACATTGTTGACAAGAGTTTCCGTATTGTGCTATGAGGAACCTGAATGACTAGCAGCATCAAACTCTCAAACATAATTCAGGATAATTTTGAAGTTAACTTTAAGAAATCACAGTCCGTTTTCACATATTACACCACTTGTAGAACATTACAAGGTAACAATTATTTCACATAAATCAGTGCGATGTAAGATTTAATTCCATTACTGCACATCATCTACGGTACCATGCCAAACACGTCCAGTATTTAATGCAAAAGTTTTAGCTTTCTTGGCCTTTGCTATTAGAAATTATGAGTAATAGCTACTTGTATGAAACATTTCTTTTGCAGCTATCGAGCTTCGCCTTTTTCTGCCTCTAGTAAAAATTGCTCATGTTTAGCACATTTATTCATACGTACAAGTATTAAGTCACATAAAGAAATTGCCTTAATACTTTATTCGTGTGTCATAGCCTATTGCTATTTGATGCAGGATCAATATCATGTTCTATAATTGGATGATTATTTGAGATTTCTTAATTTGGAAAATCAGATTATTTGAGAGATCTCAATTTTAATTCAGATTTTGAAATTAATTTCCATATTTGGAAGAGGGAGATGAGGGGTACATCCTGAATGCTGTGGGCTGCAATGGAAAATAAGATTTTAGAGTGTTAGACCTTTCTAAGGATGGAGAAAAAGATCCACATAGTAAGTTCCAACTAAATTGGGAATAAGGTGTGAGTTAAGCAAAATGATGTTGGCAAAGTAATTTACACTAATTAGGAGGTTTACATATTTGATTTCCTTCGTTATTTGTTTCCTGTTTCGTGATGGAATGGCACCCATGTAAGATTATCTAGCACTTTATTTTTGAAATCCCGCCCCCAACCCCACCAAAAAAAAAAAAAAAAAAAAAAAAAAAGCTGATGGAATCGGCACCCATGTTAAGATCTATCTAGGCACTTTTATTTTTGGAAATCCGCGCCACCCAAACCCCAACCAAAAAAAAAAAAAAAAAAAAAAAAAAAAAGAAAAAGAAAAAGAAAGAAAGAAAGATCTCTCAACTTATCTTTCATGCCCGTTCTTCTCAGTTGTGATTTTAAGCTCACTTATTATAACCAAAAATGGCAACGAGATTTAAGTTACAATTACAAAAAAAAAAAAAAAAAAAAAAAAAAAGAAAAAGAAAAAGAAAGAAAGAAAGATCTCTCACTACTTTCATGCCTTCTCCAGTTGTTTTACATCACTATTATCCAAAAATGAGAGATTTAGTTACAATTACCTTTAATTTTGAAAATTGATCAGCCAATAACAGCTCCTGCTGGACCATGTCTACCAACCTAATAAGAATACCAAGTAAGCAATATCAAAAAAGCGGTTACAACGTACAGAATAATGTTGTTGACGAAATGACGGTGTCAAAACAAAAATGCTGGTGCAAGGCAGCAACATGATTGGTTAAAGTTGTATCGAAGAGCAGCTTTGGAAGGATAAGGTTGAATTTATGTAGAAGAGCAGCTTTGGAAGGACAAAGTGTAAATACCCTCAGGATTATTTTGATGTATTAGTTGCTAAGCATATGCTATTAGATGAATGCATAGCTCACAGAACATAAGGATCCAGGATGGACTTTTATGCTCCTCTGTGGGGAAAAAAGTAAGGGAAATGAAAGTTGGATGGGGAGAAAGTGAAGAGGGTAAAACAAATTTTAACCTCTCTAGTTTGTAGGATGAGGACAAATGAGGGGAAAGAGAGAGAAAAACAATTTATTCATGAAAATTTAGTTCAATGTCCTTTACTTTTTTTTTTTTTTGTCAAAAATTCCTCTTTCACCCCAATTTGGGGTGAAATTGTTTTTTGGTCCATACAATACGAAATCCCCTCAGTTTCACTTGCTTCCGAAACAAAGGAAAATAAGAATATTCTCATATTTACCCTACCCTCTCTTTCCCTTGTCACTTCCACCTTTTTCCAAACAACACCTTAAGGGCCAAGAAAATCAACCCGCTAAAGCTTTCATGAATCTCTAGGCCAACTGACTTATCGTTTTTTTGCCTCTCAGAATTCCATCTTTTTAAGTTTTGTACTTGGGTTTTACAAACCAGTTATCACCCCAAATCCCTCTTTCACCAGGTTATCTGGAAGAGGAACTCTTAAAGTCATTTACTCACAAGCATTAAATCTGAATCACTGCTAAGAAAATGACAATAATACTTTAAATGGTAGACTAACTAATCATCTGACAGCTTAAATGACAATAATATCTTACATGGTAGAGTAACTAATCATCTGGAAGCTTAAAGTTAAGCACAGGATCAATCAACTACAGCCTGATTCCCAAGTTATGTCAATCTGAATTTTCAAATTAATAAGCACCAGAAAAATACTATTGAACAACATTAGTTGGAAATAACTTATGTATATATCCTATTTTACAATCTCCCTTCCCTTAAGATTATGAAAAGCAATTGCCCCAAAAAAAAAAAAAGGCAAATTACCCTACACCATGGAATGCAGTACATACATATGCAACTAGTTTGCCAATAATTACACATGCATATTAAACTGTTGGCTAAGAAAGACAATCAGATATCAAAAGCACAACCTTTGAGGCTAAAAAATAGTATGCCGTTAATTGATATTAAAACAAAATAAAGCATGCTTCATTAACTGTAGAACAAATATCAAAGAATCCTTTAGAGAAAACGGGGGAAAAGAAAGGAGAAAATAAAATTATATAGCTAATGGTATTTAACATGAAAAGCTCAGTCCTACTGTCTGTAAGTTGTAGTTCAAAAGTGTTCAGGTACGATATTTAGTAATGGCAACTGCCAGAACTTCAGAGTCAAATGGAATAAAGACCAACTCAAGAAACACATAATTAGCATGATGTTTAAGAAAAAAAGAGGAAGAAAGTATAATGAGTACAGAAACTTTACAGATAAAGGTCAATATCCTCGATATTGATTAAAGCACCATTCAAAGCCAATAAGGACTTGCCGGGAGGAATCATTCGTTGGTTTGCTGTAATTTCATCTTTGATTGAACTATTGAGCTGAAAAAATTCAATATTCAAGCAGTTTCATCAGACCAACCACCAGTAAATTTTCTTTGGAGTGAAAAATCAATATTATCAGCAGTTATTTCATTTTATCAAATGCAAGTATGTGCACATGATAATACCTTCATGCGAGACAAAGAAGAAACTACACTGGGAAAATTTTGACTGATTTCCTGCATTGACTGTAAAGGATCAGAGGCATGGACAATCCTTTGTGCTGTTTGATGTCCTAAATCTGTTGGAAAGGAAGCATTTCAGAAAATGCAGTTTCTATAAACCGTCGAGAAGATATCTGAAAGTGCATTTACCTTTTAGTTCCCAAACATCAAGTGTATCAGATATTGTAGATGAAAGTAGATAGTCTCGGAAAGCCATTATCTCAGATGTCAGCTCAGGTTTGCGTTCCTGCATGAGTCATTCAATATGAAATATCAGTCACTTTGACAAATAGCTTCCACAAGTCACAACAAGGCAGAAGACAGAACTTTTTACTAAAATCAAATACACTTTTTAATTCACACAAAGCTTTTTCTGGCCGAGTTCCTTTCAACCAATCATTCCTGAATCTAATAAAATTCCTGTGTGCTTGCAGGAGTTCTATTTGCATTAGGCATGCTCATACAACTCCACAAGCATGGGAATCAAAATCAAGGTTACAAAATATCAACAATAAAGTCAACTTCCAATAATCCTTAATAGAAAACAACGCCTAATAATTGCCTGCTTATTGGCCATATTTTCCAATTGTTTATATCAAATACTAGAAACAAACATCAATTTTGTATACTGGATCAATAAGAACCATCAAGAGGTGAATAGCAATCCTAAATAAAGAAGAGAAGATTGATGATGCAAAAAGCTGCCACAACTTGTAATAAATAATAAAACCACGTAAAATAATAATACGTAATAACAGTAATAAAGTTACTTAAAAGTAACTTTCAAGGTTAACGAACCAGTATTTTTGAAAAAATGAACCCTCTAACTTCTTGGCTAAGATCTTCAGTCCGTGGATCCTCCAGAGTGACACCTGCAATTCAAGCCTCGTGTTTTTAAGGAGAATATATTTCAACATCAGAATCATGTTTTAAGTAGAACATCTTTCAACATCAATATACTAAAATATGAATATCAATGTAGAATATTAGCAGCAAAAACTTGAAAAGACCATGAAAGTAAAACTCTTAGAAAGATTTTTGGAAAATTTTTCGCTGCCTAACTTCAGTTATGTTCTTTCAGGAATTTTGGGAATTTTTCAAAAGGATCTGTCCCTTACCACCTTTCTTTTAAGTAAATTTTACATACAACAGAATACTTACAATTAAAGTTTTTTCTTAGAATACTTACAATTAAAGTTGTGCACAAAAGTTGTAAAATTGCAGTTACTTATGTAATTAAAGAAGAAAGCTAACATGTAGTTTCGATGAAATTACCTACAGGGGATCATAGGCCAAGAACACAGCAAGCATGAAAGAGAAACAGTAATACTGACTTGGCTCACAAAGAATGAAAATTTTCTTTTCCAAGTTGAGCAGGACATAAATCAAGGTTCATGCAGAATAAGTCAGCTTCTAACCTTTCTTAATTGCACTGTCATCCATAGCCTTGTATTCCATATTCTTCAATGCAAGTTCGACACCATAACCACCCAAATTTAAGGAGTCTTTGGCACCAATAGCACCACAATGGCCAACTTTTCCTTCACAGCCAGCGGGTAAAACAGGTCTAACTACATATTTTACCCTCCCCTGGAAAATTTGATCCAAATTATCAGCAAGAAAGATATTGAAAGAAAAACAGATATACAAATCAGAAACAACTTGGACAATATTGTATTTGTCAGATATACAAAACAGATATAGAAATCAGCAGAATAAACTTTTCAACAACTAGAAGCATTTGATATTTCAGAAAAATTTTCAAATTAATAAAATGGAAGGAAAGAAGATGATCAAACCACAAAGTCAAAAATCAGTTCAGACATGATAAGCGAATTGGTGAGAATTACCCATTCAGTAAGGTAAAGCAAAAAAGCATAACCCACTTATTTTCAGGAAAATAATGCACTAAGAAATTCATTTCTACAAGCAGACTTGGCATAATACTTTCATTAATTATTCTCTACAACTGTACCATTAGGTATTTCAAATTTTATGGCATTACATATTAATAAAAAACTCAGCACTTGATTTTCCATGAAAACATAAACATTAACAACCTTAGGCTTGGCAATAACAGTATTTAAAGCTTTAGTTCAATGAAAAATATTTTATGCATAAGCTAGTGAACATCACTGAAACAAGCAACATCAATAAAGTTATTTGCCAAACCATTTTGAAATGGAAGTCTGGAAAATTTCTCAGTTTAATGGAAAAGGTTGAATGTTGCCTATATAGCTAATGGCTAACATCATAGAAGCTTTATTTAGAGTTTACACGAATTTTTTAATGTATTTGAGTATTTCACAAATCAAAAGAAAAAATAGCATTAAGCAGATGAAAAATAGCAGTCCATCAGAGCATCCAAATTTTCCAGATATGATAGTACAACTCCTCCCCATTACTCTTTTGCTAAAGTAAAAGGACCAACCCTATTTCCTTTAGTATAAAATTCACAAAAAGAAATCTTTCCAATTATACAAGCAGCCGTTTAACAGCATTAGATAAGTTATGATCAAGTTCAAGAAAAATAGAACGAAATTATAAAAAGAGATGAAAAATATTATAAAGCACTGTTATTGGACCTGTTTAGCTGATTCAACTAGTGTAACATGAAATTCCTTAAAACAATCAGTTCCAAGGGCTCCATACAAAATAGCAACTGGACTTCTAGTATGAGAACCAAAATGGACATGATCAAAATCAAATAGTTCAGGCTGATGGAATGAGTCTCCCGCGCTGGCAACCAAGAAATAAACAAACTAAATTACACAAAATTGCGACAATAAAGATTGCCAAATTTAAATAGGACAATAATATCCCAGACTTACTGATTAACAGGGCTATTAAGCCACAGTCGGAGCTCTGCAACATCAAAGAACAATGCTCCACCAGTATCTACCCAGCAGCATTTTCCACAAGGGCTCTTAGGATTTACGCCAACGAGCAAAGTCTCTGACCTTTTACTTTCATTTTTCTCGCTTGTTTCCGCAATTTCCTCACTATCATTGCTTGAAATACTATCATCACAAAGTGGAAAAGAAGATAGAGACTCCTCTGCCAATTGTCGATAAAGCACCAATCTTGGAGATGCTGATCTCAGAATAAGAGAGAACTCAAATAGTGAGGCCACTTGATCACTTAAAAGTGACTTCCCATGGTTTAAAATTCTTTTGAGGCAGTCTTTCGCTGAATGAGAATCAGCTTCAATCTCCTCTGCTCGAAGCCAAACCTCAATAAATTCCCAGTAAAGGTCTTTCCATTCCTTTGATAGTAATTCACTATACCAATAAATGAAAGAAACTAAATCAAATTCATTCCAGAAACAATTAATTCAATAACAAAACAGCAAAACGACAATGACCAAATTAAACAACGACAATTCAATAATAAAAAGAACAAAAAGAGGTCATTCAAAATTAAGAAAAGAAATGGAGCATACGCAGCTTCCAATAGAACAGGAGTGCCCTCCCACTTAGCCCTAACCGCAACCTGCACGTTTTTGGGTCTTCGATTCTCTCCAGAAACGGAGACAAAACCAGAAAAACTTACACAAATTAGAATGATAAAAACACAAAAACCGGATCTAAAACGGATATCCATTGGATAAGCAGGAATGGTCAAATCTTATGAGGATACAACATTGATGTATAATAGAACCGAGTGGCGAATTAGCGAGGGAATGAACAGAGGAGTTGTTTGTTTGAGCTGAGCAGGCAACGGAGAGAAAGATCAGTGAAGGACGAGACGACTTGGAAGCGAAAGAGGAGAATGACTAATAACGGCTTTTTGGTCATTCTGTTGCAACATTAGGATATTTCGGTAATTTGGTTGGCCATGTCATTGAGTTGACGTGGTAGGTTTTTGTTGGATGGGTTTTAACGTAAGTAGGGGTTTTGACTTGATGATCGGTTCTGCTGCGTGAGCAAAACGGCATGGGAAAATCTCGATACGACATGCCGGCGATTAGACAATGAAACCATGAGCAAAGGGGTAAGCAAAGGGTCAGTCGGTGAAAGCGAACCGAACCAATACCAAAAAATAAAAATCAAAGTTTCTATACCATAATTGAATCGGACTAACATTGGCATCTCAAACCGGAAGATTTCTTACATTATCGTTAATTAGATCTTGATATAAATAAAATTAAAACATTAACTTTTAATCTTTTAAAAAAACTCCATTTCATTAATATTTAATTATAATTTGATTAATTTCAATAATAATTTAATATGAATAGTTTAATTTCAACGGATATTAACATAAAAATATATTAATTAGAAAAAATCAAAACAAAAATTATAATTACTTATATTAATTAACTTTTTTTACTCGTGCAAGTTAAATTAGGATAAACGCCTGAAAACCAAAAACATAGCCATCCATAAAATGCTACTATTAAATAAAAAAAAAAATGCAGGGACAACTTCCTGCGGAAGTTGTTTCATGTCGACGTGGCAATAGAGAAAGTAAAGCGAACTTACAAGGAAATTACGTTAGCCACCGACTAACCTTTTTCTACACATTGAGATGACTTAACCAGGTGAAGGATGAATAAAAAAAAGACCAAGCACTTCCTTCTATTTCTAAAGTCTGTTTCCTATTGCAAATTCTCTCCATTAATGGCTTCTTTAACTCATCACAAGAAGAACACCCTAATCCCTAGCAGCCACAGAGCTTTGCAGTCACCTTTCCATGGTTCCATAACCCAGAAGATGATGACTTGGACAATAGATGAATCCAAGTCCAAAGCAAAGGCAACTGTAGCAATGGAAATGCTGCAAAAACATCAATCTTTCTCTTACAAGGGACAACGCAAGGTCGTTGCCTATAAGAGTGAAGTTGTTACCAAAGAAGCCTCAGCCAGGAAGCAGACGCTACGTCATGTGTCTGAAAAGGGACAGTTCGTTGCCATTAGAAAGGAAGTTGTAACTAAGGAGGTAAAGGAGGTAAAGTATGTGGTCAATGAAGTGTCCTACAAACAGAATAAGGGGAAAAGCACCATCATGGACAAGAACAAGAAACAAATCTGTTACAGAAATTAATAGGGGTATTTATTTTACATCTTTAAATTCTCTTTTCCTCAAATTGTCTTCTTTTGAAGTTGTATATTTGTTCTTGTGTAGGAAATTGATTTTCAAGTGAAGCTCTAGGGCGTCGACACTCTGAGAAACGCCAAGCGATATAGTTTATAATTCTTAATTTCCATTTTCTATATGAAGTGTTAAGTTAGGTTCTGTTTGCAGTTGTGTTTGAATTTATTGGGTTGTACTTGTAGTTTTGTTCTGTACATTATTATGTTTGGATTAAAGCTGTTCCTTTTTCACTCTCTTGGATCTGTCTTTCTCTCTTCTTTTCCTTCGTTTTCTTTCCATTTCTCGGTAAACAATCATGTAGTTATAAGTTTTTCTTTATTAATTTCAAGATTAACACTTGTAATGCTTGCCATAAAAAGTGTTCTTTTATACAAATTATAATAACACTAGTAGATAGTAAGTGATTTCTCTTTGGCAGAACTTGAAATTTCCTTAATTGGAAGCCTAATCTGTAGTTATGAGCATGCCATCATCTCCAAGCTTTCTGCCGATCTTCCACTCCGATATGTTCTCGCCAATCCAGAATTTCCGGTGAAAGGGTATCACCATGTGTTTGTTCCTCAGGCTCATTTTGTCAATTTACATATATATTACTGATATTACATGGCCAGAAATAGATTAGGATTACTGTACTTAATTATACGAAAAATCCCCCGAAATTGTACTAGTTATAGAGGGGGTGCATGCATACCACCACCATGACCCAATTGTACCAGCTTGCTTTTCCTGTATTTTGTCGTTGTCGCATCTCCATTCATCACGTCGAAGAAAAAGCAGAGAAACAGGTTAATGGGGAAAGCAAGCTTTTTCTCTTTCAACTATCAACATGATTGCAATTTTCTTTCTTTTTCCTCCTTGTGGAGCCTAACCAAGATAACAGAAATAAAAAAGCAATCTCTTTTTTATCAGATTTCTTTATCTTATAATGCAATGTCTTGAGTCGTTGTTTATAGTAAAAAGAAATGTAGCTTATTTGTTGAACAGTTCAAACGAATTTTTTCTATAGACTATAGTGGCTAAAATAATTACAAGACAATAAACATGTCCCTTTCCTTATCCTCGCACTCATTTACACATCGATCATTTACTGCAGAGTCTAACACCTTACACTCGGAAGTAAATAAAATATCCAGTGAGAATGGAAAAGGCAAACCTGCTCTTCATCCCCTTCCCTTGGCCGTCTGATATCCACGGTCGAACTGGCAAAGCTTCTTCTTAACCGCGACCACCGACTCTCCATTACTGTTCTTATCATGAGGCTATCTAATTCTGAATCCAATTTCGACAATTATACTCAGTTGCGGCCTCCATTTCTTTATCAAATCGAATCCGATTCATTGACTTACCTATAGATGAGCTCCAAATATTTAGTTTCGCTTCTTTTCTTGAGAGACACAAACCTCATGTCAAACAAGTTGTTTCCGAGATCACTCAATCTGGGTCTGATTCACCTATAACGACAGAGTATAATTTTTTATTTGAACAAATTTAACCCTTTCTTATTAATTCCCCTAATGGTGGTTGTTTCTTCTTTTGTTTTCAGCGGTTTCAGCAGCATAAAGGCTTCCTAATAGAATTCTTTGCAACCAATTAGTGATATATGAATTTTTTCTCTTTACAATATGCTACATGAATTTTCTGGTAAACCAGGAGAATTTAATCAACTGAACTTCTCTTATTAATTTTTTTTTTTTTTACAATAGGAGCAAACTCACTGAACGGACCAAGTGCTTATTGTGATAAAAAGAAATGAGATATTGGAATCTGGAATTAACAAGAAAGAGTTCAAATGAAATTTCATCTTGATCATGTATGAAACCCGGTCATTACTTACTATGTGTTGATTGGATGGTAAGCGATCTCACATTCAGAGAGAATACAAGTAGAATTTTTAGTAAAGTGACGGTTAAAGAAAATACAAGTAGGATTTTCAAGTAAGGGGCATTTACTGAGATGAGAAAAACTTTTATGCAATGCAGGTTATACCAAAAAGATGGTGGCTACTTGCCATAATAAAATATATAAGTGTATGCACTAAGATTGCCCATGCATTGAATCTCGAAATATATATTATATGTTTTAGTAACATCCAGCAAAGCCATGACATCACTGTTTTGTTCTTCTAGCTTGCAATTTATAATACCGCAAAATAGCAACACAACAAAGGCGGCTCCTTTTCCTATGCTTATAAAAACTAACTCAGTCACTGCCGCTTCAAGCTCAGAAGAAAAATAGATATCTCCTGTCAAAATGGAAGAAGTACAGCTCGTATTCGTCCCTACCCCTGGTATAGGCCACCTTATATCCACAGTGGAATTGGCAAAGCTTCTTCTTAACCACCACCACCATGGACTCTCCGTCACTGTCCTTGTCATGAAGCTATCTAATTTTGGTTCCAACGTTACTAACAACTACATTCAATCACTTGCAGCCTCCACTTCCTTGTCCGATCGAATCAGATTCATTGACTTACCCGAAGACAAGCTCGAAACATTTAGTATCGCTTCTTTTATTGAGAGACAGAAACCTCATGTCAAACAAGTTATTTCTGAGATCACTCAATCTGGGTCTGATTCTCCTCGACTAGCTGGTTTCGTTCTTGATATGTTTTGTGCAACGATGATAGATGTCGCTAATGATTTTGGTGTTCCATCTTACATTTTCTTTACTTCAAGTGCAGCTTGTTTTGGTTTCGTGCTTCATTTGCAGGTGATTTACGATGAACAGAATGTTGATCCAACTGAGTTGAAGGAATCGGACATTGAGTTAGAAGTCCCGGGTTTGGTAAACCCATTTCCTGCTAAGGTTATGCCTTCCGCGATGTTAAGCGAAGAGTGGTTTCATCCCTTGCTCGACAATTTCAGAAGGTATAAGGAAGCTAAGGGTATTATCGTAAACACATTATTTGAGCTAGAATCCTATGCAATCGAGTCTTTTTCTAATGGTAAAACTAGAAAAACCCCTCCCATGTATCCAGTGGGTCCCATTTTGAATGTGGGGTCCGATGGAAGCAGCAAACAGCAGGAAATCATGGAATGGCTTGATGATCAGCCTCCATCATCAGTGGTGTTCCTGTGCTTTGGGAGCCGGGGAAGTTTTGATGAGGATCAAGCGAAAGAGATTGCCTATGCGCTAGAGCACAGTGGACATAGATTCTTGTGGTCCCTACGTCGACCACCGCCAACAGGTAAGATGGAATCTCCAAGTGAGTACGAGAATCCACAAGAAGTTTTACCTGAAGGATTCTTAGATCGAACGGCTAAGATTGGAAAGATAGTTGGATGGGCTCCACAAGCAGCTATTTTAGCTCATCAAGCTATAGGAGGATTTGTTTCTCACTGTGGATGGAACTCTACATTGGAGAGCATATGGTATGGTGTTCCAATTGCAGCATGGCCAATGTACGCAGAGCAACAGTTCAATGCCTTTGAAATGGTGATTGAACTAGGATTAGCTGTGGAAATTAAAATGGATTATAGAAAAGAGAGCAAAATAATTATAAATAGTGATAAAATTGAAAGAGGAATAAGGTGTTTGATGGAGCAAGATAGTGAAAAGAGAAAGAAAGTGAAGGAGATGAGTGAAAGGAGCAGAATGGCTTTAATGGAAGGTGGATCTTCATACATTTGGTTAGATTGTTTAATAAAAGATGTCATCAGCAATATGTCATGATCAAAACATTCCCATTATATGGTTTTGTTTGTCATTTTTCTTTTCTCCCAAATTAGCAAATGTTACTTCTTTTCTCCCGAGAAGTACTCAATAATGAAAGATGTCATTCTTTGGCGTCTATGGCTCTTACTCAATAATGTATTTGTGTGTGTGTGTGTGTACTTCTTAAACTCAAAGAATGAGAAAATCCCGAATGAAGAAAGAAAGTTACTTACATCACAGATCTACCGGGATTGGTTTTTTTTTTTTTTTTTTCCAAAAGAGAGAAACCCAACTTTCCCTCCTCTCTCTCTCTCCATAAAGAAATTAAAAATAGAGAAGATGGCTAGCATAAGTAGAATAAGAAGCCCAAATGCCCATCATTTTGTCGCTCTCAATTTGATCATAATTTCATCAAAAGTAATTGGATGGGCTCCATAAGCAGCTATTTTAGCTCATGAAGGCTGAAGGTATAGGAGGATTTGTTTCTCACTGTGGATGGAATTCTGTGTTGGAAAGCATATGGTGTGGTGTTCCAATTGCAGCCTGGCCAATGTACGCAGAGCAACAGTTCAATGCCTTTGAAACGGTAACTGAATTGGAATTAGCAGTGGAAATTAAGATGGATTATACGATCGGAAGTGAAATAATTGTAAGTTGTGATGACATTGAAAGAGGAATAAGGTGTGTGATGGAGCAGGATAATGGAAAAAGAAAGAAACTGAAGGAGATGAGTGAAAGGAGCAAAATGACTTTAATGGAAGGTGGGTCTTCATACATTTGGTTGGATTGTTTAATAAAAAGATGTCATGAAAAATATGTCATAATTAAAACAATCCCATTAACTTGAAGGAGAATAAGCACAACGCAAACTCCCTTAGCCCCTTTGCTTTCGAGAGCGAGCGGAGGTGAGCGAATATTAGCTAGACTTACTTCGGATACTAATATAGATATCTCGTGTAAATATAAAAAAAAAAAAAAGCGAGAGGAGGTGAGCGAATATTAACTAGACTTACTTCGGATACTAATATAGATATCTCGTGTAAATATAAAAAAAAAAAAAAGCGAGAGGAGGTGAGCGAATATTAACTAGACTTACTTCGGATACTAATATAGATATCTCGTGTAAATATAAAAAAAAAAAAAAGCGAGAGGAGGTGAGCGAATATTAACTAGACTTACTTCGGATACTAATATAGATATCTCGTGTAAATATAAAAAAAAAAAAAAGCGAGAGGAGGTGAGCGAATATTAACTAGACTTACTTCGGATACTAATATAGATATCTCGTGTAAATATAAAAAAAAAAAAAAGAGAATAGCACAACCTTAGACAATAACCTTAGTCAAAGGATAATTTTTTATTTTGTTTGTCATTCTTTCTTTTCTCCCAATTTAGCGGACTTTGATGCCTATGGTTCCTACTCAAGAATGTACTGTGCTTCAAGCATCTTTTGCTTACTTTTGCAAGTTTTAAGGTTGTTAGTCGTTGGAAAAAGTTTCGCAAATAATACAAGCCCAGGGTTGTAGTGAATATAATTTTATTATTGAAGGTTGAATTTTTTATGCATCTAATTTTTATTCCTTAATAAATTTTAAAGATTCTTTATTTATCATTTTTTTTAATTCACTGGAGATTTTTTTGCAAGATAAGCCTGTGTGCTACACAATAAGTATAACCCTACTCTTGGCTCACAAAACTGATGAAAACAAATGTGGTTAAAAGAACTTAAACTCGAGATCTTCCACTCTTCATATAAGTGAGAAGATCAACCAGACTACCAACTGGTTGACTCTCTTTATATCATTTAAATTTTAAAATCGATGTTAATTCGTATCACAGGACAAAAAACTAGTTTCATAGTTAAATGAATTTAGAATTTGATAAAATTCTAAAATTCAATCAAAATTTTAAAATAACCAAATCAAATAACCAAAATCCATCCCTAATAATGAACAACTCTAGAAGTCTCCATTTTGTCATCTGAGGGAGGAGAGAATTTTGAGGGTTATGAAGACATAGTGCAACATGTAAAAATGGAGAGAATTTTGGTATTATAAACAATGTTGGGATAAGTTAATCTACTGAATGAGGTACAATTCGAGGTACTTACGAGATAAAGGTCA
The DNA here is from genome assembly GCF_014843425.1 of Jatropha curcas. The sequence continues at coordinate 3,354 of NW_023591441.1, read as the reverse complement.
TTTTGGAACGAGCATGAAACAACTCAAATAGTTTAGAATAAAAATATGGCTATATTCGGCAACAATGTTTAAATATAGTGTTTGATAATATAGCGTTTGAATTAACTTTTAAAAACTAAGACTGCATTTTGTGAAAAGTTACTTCATACATTTTATGAAAAGCTAGTAAATCAGCTAATACCTAAAAGCTATTAAAACAGCTAACAGCTACCAAAATAGTTAATTTTGCTAAATAAACCTATAGTTTAGCTAATTCACAGTGCAATATAAATTAATAATAGTTCAAAATTTTAATATACAAAACACAATATATTTAAAGGTTTCCAGATGATATATTTTTCCTTTTAATAGCAATTTACAACCACATTATATAAATTTTATATTAATAAAATAGATATCCAGCGAATTAAATTGCCAAGTCCACAGAGGATATGAAAATAAATTTAATACTTAAATTATCATTTTACATTTCAACAATGACTGTTGCTAAATTTTATTAAACAATTAATATTTATTAGTTAACTAATAAATCAAACATGCCCTAAGTAACAATTCACTCTAGAATGTAAAATTGAAAAATATAGAAAATAAATTAGATATATAAATCAAGTATAAAAATTATAAATGGTGAATAAATAAATAAAATAAACAATTTTTAAAAACTCAAAATCAACTACAAGACCATTGAAAAAAATTTTGAATTTATTTCTGTCCCGTGTGTCCCTTGCATGCACCGATGCATTACCTTAAACAATAAAATTAGATAAAATTAATATTCACCTTATATATTTATTTCTGTCCCGTGTGTCCCTCTGCATGCACCGACTGCATTACCTTAAAACGAATACAAATTAGATTAAAATTAACTATTCACCTTATATATAATATACTATATATATATATAAATACTATATATATAATATATATATATATAGTGACAATTGACTATTTTTTTCTTCACGTCAATCTGGAAATTAAAAACTCTTCAGATATATATATTGACAATTGACTATTTTTTCTTCACGTCAATCTGGAAATTAAAACTCGAGAGGATAATATTTTTATGGACGAAGCATCTTCCACATTCCACATCAGTAACACCCAGCAAAGCGATGACGAATTACCCTTCTTGGCTTCTTGCGTTCCCAGGTTGCAATACCTCAAATTAGTAAACAGACATCGAAAGGCTCTCTTTTCCTGATCCTTAGACTCGTCTATAAATAAGGGCACTCACTGCAGCTTCAATGTTCAAACACCTCAGACTCAGAAGAAGAATAAATATTCACTAAAAATGGAAAACACACAGCTGCTATTCGTCCCTTTTCCTGTTATAGGCCACCTTATAGCCATGGTGGAATTGACAAAGCTTCTTCTTAGCCGCGACCACCGACTCTCCGTCACTGTTCTTATCATGAAGCTATCTATTTTTGATTCCAATGTTATTAAAAATTATATTCAATCATTTGCACCCTCCACTTCTTTATCAAATCGAATCCGATTCATTGACTTGCCCGAAGACAAGTTCGACGAACCATTTATTTTCGCTTCTTTTATTGAGAGACAGAAACTTCATGTCAAACAAGTTGTTTCTGAGATAAATCAACCTGGTTCTGATTCGCCTAGACTCGCTGGGTTCGTTCATGATATGTTTTGCACGGGAATGATAGATGTCGCTAATGATTTTGGTGTTCCCTCCTATATTTTCTTTACTTCAAGTGCAGCATTTCTTGGTTTCATGCTTCATATGCTGGTGATTTACGATGAACAGAATGTTGATCCAACTGAGTTGAAGGAATCCGACACTGAGTTAGCAGTGCCGAGTTTAGTACACCCATTTCCCGCTAAGTTTATGCCTTCTGCGCTGTTACAAAAGGAGTGGCTTCATCCGTTGCTCGACAACTTCAGAAGGTTCAAGGAAGCTGAGGGTATCATCGTAAATACGTTCTTTGAGCTAGAATCCTATGCGATCGAGTCTTTTAATAATGGTAAAACTAAAAAAACTTCTTCCTTGTTTCCAGTGGGTCCCATTTTGAATCTGGAGTGTGATACAAGCAGCAAACAGCAGGAAATCATCCAATGGCTGGATGATCAACCTGCATCATCAGTGGTGTTCCTGTGCTTTGGGAGCATGGGAAGTTTTGGTGAGGATCAAGTGAAAGAGATTGCCTATGCATTAGAACATAGTGGGCATCATTTCTTGTGGTCCCTACGTCGACCTCCGCCAACAGGTAAGATAGAATCTCCAAGTGACTACGAGAATCCACAGGAAGTTTTGCCTGAAGGATTCTTAGATCGAACGGCTAAGATTGGAAAGATAGTTGGATGGGCTCCACAAGTAGCTATTTTAGCTCATCAAGCCATAGGAGGATTTGTTTCTCACTGTGGATGGAATTCTACATTGGAAAGCATATGGTATGGTGTTCCAATTGCCACGTGGCCAATGTACGCAGAGCAGCAGTTTAATGCTTTTGAAATGGTGATTGAATTAGAATTAGCCGTGGAAATTAAAATGGATTACAGGAAAGATAGCCAAATAATTGTAAATTGTGATGAAATTGAAAGAGGAATAAGGTGTGTGATGGAGCAAGATAGTGAAAAGAGAAAGAAAGTGAAGGAGATGAGTGAAAGGAGCAGAATGGCTTTAATGGAAGGTGGGTCTTCATGCATTTGGTTGGATTGTTTAATAAAAGATGTCATCAGCAATATGTCATAATGAAAACGTTCCCATTATCAATTTGGAATAATATCAGAGAATAAAATTTTCCTACAACAATGTTACTACAAGTGGATTTGAAAAGTAAATGCTTAATAATATTACATTAATCCAACAAAGTCAAACTCTCTCTATTCTCATCATCATGATTTCTTTCACAATATTCATCCATTGACTTCCCATTTTGAGCTTGACTCCTTCATTTCTTGTTTCACCTGTCAATAACCCTTCTTCCATTACAGAGAAATATGCCAAACTTAGTTTTACCCCTCGTATCAATATACCTCTGTTGCTTTGTTTCTCTTTACGATGCTTGTGATCAGTTGGATCATGAGTCTCTCTTATCATTTTCTCTCAACATCTCATCTTCTCCACCATTGAATTGGTCTTCTCATGACTGCTGCCTATGGGAAGGCATCGGTTGTGATAGTAATGGTAAAGTAACAGATCTATGGTTGCCTTCAAGAGGTCTAACTGGCTTTCTTTCCCCATCTATCTGGAACCTGACGCATCTTTCTCAACTCAACCTATCCCACAATCGCTTCTCCGGTCCTCTCATTGTCAAACCTTTTTTGTCTCCATTGGCACTCAGGATTCTTGATTTGAGTTACAACCTTCTTCATGGTGAATTACCATCTTAC